>VYZQ01028996.1:362-11983 GCA_013400655.1 Mystacornis crossleyi
GCCCCCGCGGCGGGCTGCCACGACTACCCGCAGGCTCCGCGGGCCGGGCAGGAGCCCTCGCTGGAGTGCGTCCTCTACAAGGCGGAGCCCACCCTGCTGGCCAGCGCCTACGGGCCGGCGGCCGCGCCGCCCGACAGCCTGCCCTCCACCTCGGCCGCGCCGCCGGGGCTCTACCCGGCCCTGGGGCTCAACGGGCACCAGCCGCTGGGCTTCCCGGCCGCCGTGCTCAAGGAGGGCCTGCCCCAGCTGTGCCCGCCCTACCTCGGCTACGCGCGGTAAGGCGGGGGCGGCGGGGGGCGCGGGGCCGTCCGCGCCGGGCGCTCGCTGAGGGACGGGACCGGGGGTCGCGCTGCGCGGCGGGAGAGCTCCGCGCCTCCGTCTCCTCCTCCTCCTCCTCCGGAGAGGCGGCTGTGCCGGGGGGTGGGCGCCTCGGGGGGGGATATTAACGGGGTGCCGAGGAAAGGACGGGCGAAGTTTCGGCGAGGGCGTTTTTGGGCTTTTAGACAGTGCCTGCAGCCCGTTCCCATTCCCTGCGCTCCCTGAGCACACCGCGGTGTCCCGGGGCGGTGTGAGACCAGCAGCGTCAGCTCCGCAGCTGGCACCTCGCGGCTTCGGGCACGATGACGCTCCGGGAGATGCTGGTGTGCCATCGCTGCGGGCCTTCAGGGCCACCCGATGTGCGAGCCGGTGCCCGGCTCCAGGGAGGGCGTGCGGGTTCTCTAGATTGCTCTCACTGGCAGCGATACCGTATTCATCAATACCTGAATATTTTCCAAAATAGTATTCCCGATTTGAAAGAACAAAAAACAAACAAACAAAAGAAAAACCAAAAAAACCCAGCCACAAAGAGCAGTTGATTTCACACACAAAAAAACCCCAGAAACACTTGTATATTGATTTTCTAGAATGAAATGGAGTACTGCCATGCCAAGATGTGCGTTACCTAGAAATAGATGCAAAAACCCGTGCATACAGTGGTACAGTTTCAATGGAAATCCTTTCTCTTAGTAAATACAGTGGTTACCTAGATTAGTCTGCCTTCTCTTGGAGACAAATATCCTTGATATCCCCATCAGACTTATTTACTGCTGAGAATGCAGCAGATGAATGAGGGGTGATAAGCTGATTATTAAAGATTTTTCTTGTTGAAATGACATTTCGTATTTCCCATATGAAAGAGGCCTTTGAAACTCAATGGACATCTATCTGATTCTGTCTCTGTACAGGAAAAAAAAAATCGTCACTATGACTCCCCTCACAAGAGTTGTTGATCTGAGGAAGATGAACATTTTAACAAAGAGTGTCTAGATGGTACCTTTTTTCACTAAATAGATTAAAATAAAACTTTATGCTTTTTTCTGCAATGCTTTCCTGTAGTACGATAGTAGAGATAAACCATTAAGCAGAAAGGCAATCATACTTTAGTTTTTTTCCTGCCCTTCTGTATCTTGATTACAAATTTAAAATGAAATTGTTACTATAAAACTCATTAATACAGGTAAGTAGCTAACTGTGCAAAGCTAGATCTTTCATTTCTTTTAATTCTTTTTCTTTTCAAGGCCAGATACAGAAACCAGCCAAAGTTCTCAGTTCAGTTTTGAGTCACTACCCCAGAAGATTTGTCTCATCTGCGGTGATGAGGCTTCAGGTTGCCACTATGGAGTACTTACCTGTGGAAGTTGTAAAGTCTTCTTTAAAAGGGCAATGGAAGGTACTATACGATGCCATTGTTCCTAATTATCTAATGAAATACGTGTTCTAGACACTGCTAGGACATACTGTTTATTTATTGCTCATCTTTATAAATATTATCCCTGTAGTAATTTTTCTTTGTTTTGTCGACTGTTTAAATATTACAGTGAATATTGACAAAATTCTTCCTTTATTGATTTTTCTAGTATTATTTGTTTTACTTTACTTTTTTGCTGTTTATTATTTACTGTTTATCAGTTAATCTTTCCAGGTAGGCAGAGTTGAATAAAAGTCTGGTGTATTACACAACTTGTTTTATAAAGTATAAATGGTGTTCAAAGGAAAATATTGTGGATATGAACTAATGGTAGGCTGAGAAGAATTTATTTTGGCTTTATTCACTTTTTGAAGTAATGAAATTTTTCTTGCTTTCAAGTTGCAGTTTTGTCTTCCTAGGAGTTATGGAAATGTTTAAAATTTCACTGAACTCTTTCAAGTCATAGTAACAATAAATATGTGTGACTTGTTCCAAATAGTCATTAATTGCAAAGTCAAGCAGGGAGTTTAATGAAACAATAGCAATACCTATGTTTATTTTTTTGTTTTGGATTATATTATATGCCTTGTTCACTGAGATTTTAAATATAAATACAAGAGCAAACAGTTTTATATAGTTCAACAGATAAAGCAGTAAAACAAATCCTTCTACTTTTTAGGCTTTGTCTCCCTTTTTTGATTTTTTATCTCATCCTGTTAGCACTAGGATATTCAAATTCCTCTTCCATGTATTTAAGAAAACCATTGTTCAAATGGATAGGATTCATTAAAATAAAAAAATGCATCACGTATTTTCTTGTTGTGATACATAGTTTTTTCAGCTTTATAGACTTTATCTCTCTCCAAATGAAAAAGGGGAACATTGGAAAAGTAAATGCTTAGTAAAATAATATAATTAGATTTTTTGTTTCACGGTGCTGTTACTTTCGACTTTAAGCCTATGCTCATGTTCTTCCTTTATTTTACATTAAATATTTGCAAAGTGGACTTGGTGGGCTAGGTGAACTTTTGAGCCAGTGCCGTGTTTTCTCTAATACATTTAGTGGGTTTCATGAGAAAACTGCAAGAAACATTTGTGTTAGGCTGCAAAGCTCTTAAGTCACTTGCAGGAATACATTTAAGTTTCACTGACTCTCCTAGCTCGTCTCTTGGTTTGGCTTCACATTTTTTGATATGTTTTGCTAAATCAGCCAAATATTTTTTTAAAAAAGTCAGGGAGATGAAGTTTTAATACTGTGAGTGTAGTGTAATTTATGAGTACTGTATTTTAAAATAAACTTTATTTTTGCTTTTTACCTATATAATAATACTGTAATTTTTTCTTTGAATTTGATTCTGTCAATTTTAGATTTCATCTCTTTTTTAATTTAGTACCCAGTTCTGTTTGCAGTAGGTGGACCTGCTCAAAAACATATCTTATTCCTGTTCAGCAGAAATATTTTAATGAAAAATATTAAGAAGGAATATAACTTGATACAAGGAACATCTTAAAGTTGTTTTCACAGATTATTCGAAGCCTGTATTTGCAGAGTCTTACCGGGTTAAGAATACAGATGTATATAGAAACAAATGAGAGGTCAATGCAGTTACATAAACAAAAGTCTTACGTTTTAAATAGCAACTTCATAATTTTAATTTTAACTGTTTCCACAGACTGAAAGTCTGGTGGGGAAGTGTGTTTGAGTTTTTTAGTAAGGATTTTCAAAGAATGCACAAATACATCAGAAACCTGACTGTAATCAGAAAAGATACAGGTTATTGAATCTGATGGGAAGGAATGTCAGGCATGAGGAGTGTGGGCATTGACAGAATGAACAAATACAGTTATATCTGTTTTTGTGTAGAAAGTGCAAGACAAAAGGAGGTTCTTTAGAGATGGACTGATGGACTTTTTATATTCACTGCAGTATACTCTATAATGACCAGCACTGAAACAGGCCCATTTATTGATAGATACTCGATCTTATATGAACTTTAAGTACTTTTAAAAGAATTTTATATTAGAAATAATGGTGGGAAATTACTCCTCTGTGAGAAGAAACAGTATTTGTATTTTAAATGCAATAGAAAATAGTGTTTAAAATTCACACTGACAATTGTATAGATTTGAGATATATTTCTTCCATGAAATGTCCCCCGACCATCATTTCTTGGAGTGTAAAGGCATTATTTACCTTTTTAAATTTCTAGTGCTACTACAGATATGTGAGTTTTTAAATAATAATTCATGCAAATAAGATGTAAATTTTGTGAGTAAAAATTCCTGGTCAAAACTCTACTTTTCGTATAATTTCCATACAGTACTGATCTTTATGAGAAATTAAAACATGATTGGAAATAGCTGGCTTTTGCTATTTCATAGATTTTCTCTATCTTGAGATTGTTTTTTTGTATTTTACGAGGTTTTGTGCATAGATAAAAAGTACTTAATACAGTAGCATTACATGTATTGGAAAATACCTATTTTATATTTTAATTATTTCTGTAACCTGAGATGCATTTGCTGTTTGAAATCAAAACAGCCTATGTATTTTTTGTAATTTTTTTCACAGAAACTGTTCTATTCAGACACCATTTATTTTACCTTCCCTGATGTGAGGACAATACTTTATTGGTTAAATACTTCCATTTGAATAAAATGGACTGCTATGTTATCCAGAATACTCATTTCTTTTCCATATCTAATATTTTTGAAATAAAAACAAAGATTATTTGAAATACTCAGACTGAACAATCATTTAAAACTATATATACTAATTATGATTTAAACATACATTTGAATGTAATTACTACATACACATATGACCTAACGAGGGGTCAGAGTTGTGTGAGTATCACAGAGATTACTTATAATGTTTCTTGGCACTGAATTCTAAAATATATATGATTTTGTAGATACTTTCTGTCTTTTGGGTCCTTGGTTCCCCATATGTGGCTATATATACGAAGAAAAGGTCGGTGTTAATACAATAAACATATTTTTTTTCAAGGCAAAATCTTGAAGTAGGTTAAACAAAAAATGCAAGTCCTTTCTTTAGGAACCTCTGGTCTAGCAGAGACTTTAAGAAGTTACTACTGCAAGTGAGGAGGAGAAAAGAGACAAAGATACTGGGTTGTTTTTTCCTAGGAAACATTTATTTGCATTTAGAGGTTTTCTGTTGGACCCTTACAAGTAACTAGAAGTCTATAGATTGACTTAATATACGAAGAAATTACAAGGCTTTTTAAAAAGGCTTTAAAGATCTCCTTTGAGTAGAATGAAAACAATAGAAGTTATGGCTATTTATGTTCAGTAAAGAAATTTGAAAAGACAAAATTGGATTCACTGTGCTGATGGGATAGTGCTGTTCCTGTCAGTGAGCTGAGAGTGATGAGCATTTTGGAGACAGAAATCAAAAAATTCAGAAATAATATTCAAAATGTTTTCAAATATGTAGAATTACTATATTTGCAAGGTAATTTGCTGTAGATGATCAGGCATTATTTAAGTGCTACCAATATATCTCATTCATGGTAATAAAGTAGAGGAGAATATTTCTAACAGGACATTAGAAGATTAAGATTAGTAGATTAAGAAATGAACTTTGGCTTTTCTAGGACTAAATTGCTGAACAGTCATTAATGATGTCTCATAAAGATTCCTTCATGTAAAACCCTACAGGGCAGCTATGATCAAAATGCTTGTGGAACACCACGATAAAATGTCTGTCCCTGAACAGGAACTCAGTGTTAAGAGTTTTGGGATTCTGGAGGTACACTGTTGCTAACACAGGATTTCTTGGTAGCCTGCATTTTTGCCTTCTTGTTGAAAGTGTCTTCTTTGCAGTAGTTTTACTAATGAAAATTTTAAATTATCAAAATCCTGAAAAATAATTCAAGTGCTGTTTTTCCTATAATAAAGCCTCACTTCTTATTTTTGTTCTGTATTTATATTTGCACTTTGTTTATATTATTGATATCTAAGGAAAAGTAGTTGCCCAAACCAAGAGTTTGAGACCAACACGAACACATGATATTACAGCTAATAAGTCAGAAACTGACCCTTGGTTTGTTTAAATACCTGGGAACATGTTACAAACTTCATCAAATGATTGTATAACATTTGTCTGGTTTTAATACATGCTTTAAGGTCATGGAAGCTCAGTGGCATCAGGGAACAAGCTCAAGCATATGTAGCAGATAACATTTAACTGACCAAGTGTGAACTTTTTTTCTCTCTGAGACCTGAATTTGGTAAACTGGAAGAATGTTGGATTTCCATGAGGGTTTTCACTGTCTGTATGGAGAGGTTCTGTGGAGTAACTGATGATGAGCTACACCTACACAGTAAGAAGGTTGATCACAGCTTCAACCAAACTTTCTGCTAAAGCTTATCTGGCCTTATCAGCGTTATCACAGGCAGTTTTGTGATGGCAGTGTGATTCACTATGTACAGAGTGAAGTAATATGCATAAGGAAAATTGCTGGTCTAAACAGCTGTGCGTTTCCACAGCTAAAGAATATAAAGTGCTACAGTGTGCCAAGTATTTAAAAAAATGCCAACCACTAGTAGAAAATGCTCTTTGAAAACTGAGAAAAATACAATACTGTAGATACCCTTTCAGCTGTAAAATTGATGAAGCTGGTGTTAAAAGTTCCTTTTTCTCCTAACTCTGAAGTATTTTCTAATTTTTAATCCAACTTTCCAGTCTGGATCTTGGGATCAGCATTTGGTACAGCATGTGCTCTAAACCTGATGGTGACGAAATTTTCATGAAGTAGAAGACATGCAAACACACAAAGCATACACATGGCAAGTTGAGAGATAAAAATGCTTTGCACTTAATATACAGACTTGATGTTACTGAAGTTCTTCTATTTTGAAGAAGAACATCTAAAATATGTTAAAATACAGTAAACTAAATGTATTTTCAAATTCAAATGTACACAATTGCTTTATTGAGGAGCCTAAATTACAGATGGAAAATGTCACTGTTGAGAGTTCAAAGAATATACATCATGAAACCAAAAAGAAGAAAATCTGCATCGATACATAATTATATACCTTCATCATACTTCTGACTTCAAATGTGTTTTTTGTCCAGCAGTTTGACAAACAGCAATTTGATGAATTGATTTATATGAGGCACAATAGTGAAGTGAGCTGGGGTTGCATTTGTTCTGGTGCTTTGGCTCTTGTGCTAATGCTGGGCTTCCTGCTGGTCTAATTGTGACTTTACCACTGTTTTCCTAATAGACATAGCTTAGAACAGCTGCAGAAATGTCAGTCACTAAAATTTCTGGTTTAACTTTTATGTAGTATTTTAGAAACAGTATTGTATATTTTCTTAAATGTCTTTTCAGGTGGATTAGAAGCTATTTCAGGGAGTGTAAAATTGTATGCTTTAAAGAGCACTAGCAACTGCCTGCTCAGGGTGGCTAATACTCCGTTCTAGCTTCCCAAACACAGCGTGAGTAACCTGAACTCATCTTAAGTTCATTTTACAGTGAATGGAGAGAAACAAGAAATTTTATTAAGAAATTCACTGACTTATTTCTAATATGTACTTGTGATGAAAATAGCAGTATTCTAACAGTAACTCTTTCTCAGCACTGAGTGTAAAGGAGTGTGAGATGACCATGTTCTCTTTGCATTTGGTGATATGAATCCTACCCATATCACCAGTGTAGCTATTATAGTTCTGTACTATATAAAAGAAACATAATAAGCATATGAAATACTCATTTCATATTGCTTATTTTATATATATGGTACTATAGGTATTATATTATTTCACATATAAAAATCATACTTACCTAAAATATTAGAGTATTTATAAATTACATGACATAAGTATATAAAGTGTAAGTATTTTTAGTAAAACTGTTCTCTGCTAAAAGTAGATTTGGGTTTGGTGGTGTCCTTCACCTTAAATTGTGTATTTGTTCCACAGTACTCATGATGTACCACCAGTAGTGTTTTGACAGATGTCTACACTTTAGAATCTAATTAATCAAATAGAATCAAATTAATCTGTGTCAATCAAGAGGCAATATCTGAGTTTCTTGCCCATTGCTTTTTTCTGCTACTAATGTTTCTGGGTTTTTACACCTTTATTGCTCATATAGTGAATGAACCTGTTCCACTGGTTCGGTTGTAGGACAAGTCAAGGAATATAAGGAAAATATATATGAAAAAAACTTGTCATGGCAATGTGCTGTGATAATTCCACTAAAATTAGAATGATAGGATGACTGAAATGAAAATATAAAGAGTCCTATCTTGATAGAAGAATATAACATTCAGGGATCAAAAGCAGAACAACTGATGCTTTAGTTCTGTATACTTCTGAAATAGTTGGTTGTGTTTTTCAAGTAGGTTTTGTATCCAAATCCCATGTTTTGTATTTGTAAGAAATAGACCCCCAGTTGACAAAAATGCTGACACTTCCATCATTTTACATATGTATGTCACTGATGTAGTTAATTACTTACAAATGATGACCAAGGAACAATTGTGACACAATGCCATAAAAAGAACTGGAAATAGTGACTTGTAGAAGCTACCCTATCTTCCTGAAAGGGTATCAGTGGAAAATTTTTACTGTTGTCAGTTCCCTTATTTAGATTCCAAGACTTTATGCATTTCAAGGCATTGCAGTGGTAAACAGTCTAGGCAAACCAACTGAAAATCAATATGAAACAGTATTCCTAATTTTGCAGTTCATTATAGTTTCCATTAATTATGACTTAATCTTGTTTCATTTTGATTTTCTGTGGTTTTCAGTTTGTTTTGTTTTCTCTTCTTGGTCAAAATAATAGAACAGACAGGGAAATGTAAAAAGATTAAAAAGCAGGATTTTAACTTTTGACTCTGTCCAGAAATGAATGAAAACAAGATAGCTACATTTAATTGTTCTGTTTTGTAGATACCATTAAAAAAGTACTCTCTCTTTGGCAGTTGCTCTTCAGAGAAGTGATTTTGGAAGGAAAAGGACAATAGTATTGCAGGATTCACAGCAAAAGGCAGGGAGATTTTGAGATCAGTATACAAGAGGAGGACAGAATCAGTCAAAGGTGTTATAAACAATAGTTTTTATTGCTTTCATTATGAAATATATTATTATGAAGAAAGAAATTCCACATTATTCCAGTTAGATTGCAGGGTAGAACANGGATAAGGATTACCCTGTATTTGCTCTGACAAGTCAGATTTTCCACAAGCTAAGGACTAGCCTAGTCCATTGTCTTAGCTTCCAGAAGTCAGACTTTTACTCAAAAAGGTACATCTGCACCATTATGTTTGGTTTAGGTATACAAGTGAACTTCTTTTCCATTTTTTAAGTTTTAAACCCAGGTTTATTGTCAGCTTCCACAATTTCATTGTGGTTTTTGTTTTGGTTTGTTTTGGTTCTTTACCTATTGATTTAATTGGTACTTTTGAAAAAGTCTGTAAGAGGTAACACATACTATTAGAAAATTACTGAGCAAAACCTTGAGGCTAGCCTTCAGGAAGCAAAACGTTGACATTGGGAGACATTTGGCAGTAAAATAATTTGCAAAGAGATGCAGTAGATATCTGCAAGCTCTAGACAGAAATCTAAAACTAGGCTAAATAAAACACCATGATGTGTTCTGTAAAGAGTGGTCCTCCAGAGGTTGAAGGTTTTGTACAAAAGCAGTGGCAGTTAAGAGAGATACAGGGAGGCAGAATCACACTTGGGAGAGTGAAAAAAGAGTTGAGATAATACTCCTCTTTGCAGACAGAAGGAACTGAGAGTTTGCAAACAAGTGCTTTGCTTCTGTGCAGGGTGGCAGTATTTCAGCACAGATGCACTTACCCAGAAAACTGATTGCTGTACTGATACCCCAGGTGCAGATAAAGATTTCTGTTTTCCATATTTTGTACATCTGCAAAGTCTCTGCAGCTCATGAGTTCACTGGAGTGACTGTGACTTACAGCATGTCAGTGAGCTAAGTTAATAGTGCAGTTTGTAAAGATACTGTACATGCTACTTCCAGCACTGTTTGGATTAAAAAACTGCCAGTATAGCAGTAGTCATTACAGGACTTAAAACTGTGTTTGCCTGCCTACATTAGAACTTGCAGCTTTGCTAACACAAACGGATTTTGATGGTAGTTAAGAAAAATGCAAGAATCTGGAACATTCGAGTGACAGATGAAATCAGCTCTGTATTTTCTAAATCAATCTGGTCATGAGTCAGTACGTTGAGAGTGACCCTCAATGTACATTTTCAAAAAATAGTGGAAAGTAAACATGTATAAGAAACTTAACATTGTGTGAAGCTTTCTGAAGATGGGGCAATTGCCAGAAAGTTCCCAGGTTCATGTTTTTGTAAGAAATGCTAATACCAATCTTTACTTTCAAACTTGTACTCTAATGACTATACTACTACTATCCTGTTCTTTTTCTGAATATTTAGTTTGCTTGTCTGCAGTTTTTTGTTTTTCTTTTTTTTTTTGTTTTCCTGGNATGACTTAATCTTGTTTCATTTTGATTTTCTGTGGTTTTCAGTTTGTTTTGTTTTCTCTTCTTGGTCAAAATAATAGAACAGACAGGGAAATGTAAAAAGATTAAAAAGCAGGATTTTAACTTTTGACTCTGTCCAGAAATGAATGAAAACAAGATAGCTACATTTAATTGTTCTGTTTTGTAGATACCATTAAAAAAGTACTCTCTCTTTGGCAGTTGCTCTTCAGAGAAGTGATTTTGGAAGGAAAAGGACAATAGTATTGCAGGATTCACAGCAAAAGGCAGGGAGATTTTGAGATCAGTATACAAGAGGAGGACAGAATCAGTCAAAGGTGTTATAAACAATAGTTTTTATTGCTTTCATTATGAAATATATTATTATGAAGAAAGAAATTCCACATTATTCCAGTTAGATTGCAGGGTAGAACATATTCTCAAGTTCCTCTGCTTTCCACTCTTTCTCCTCTTTGGTCCATTGAATTCTTAATTCTTTGCTGTGGAGCAGACTTGTATCAGTAGCAGGTCTTTATACCAATATAGGCAACAGAGTAGGAGCAAAAGTACCTACTTAAGAATTGGAAAATGAGAAATTTACTTCAATGGGCAAAGAGGGAAATGTAAATCTTTATCAAAAAATTATGCATGGTAAAGTCCAAGTGGCACGTGGGTTTTGGGTAAGTAGTTAAGAGTCCCTCACTTCAGGGACTTTTTTTGTTTTTAGACAAAATACTAACACAGAAATAAAATTAGTATTAAATTATAAAACAACCCAACAACATTATCTGAGGTGTGTGGAATCTTGGAGGCTAATAGTATGGAATAGCATACAGGGACATGGAGACTGTGTCGTAGACATTCCTAGTTCTCCAAGACTAAATCTCATAAAACCATATACTGAGAGGTAAATTCAACCCACATTTGCTGTTTTGCGCACTGAAACAGTGTAAATAGATGAGCGTTAGATTTAGATCCGGGCTAAAGTCGATAATTGTTGTATTTCCCATTTTACCAAGGATGAACTAGGCCAGACTGTTTGCCTAGCTGTGGAAAACCTGTCTTGTCAGAGCATATTCAGGATAAGGATTACCCTGTATTTGCTCTGACAAGTCAGATTTTCCACAAGCTAAGGACTAGCCTAGTCCATTGTCTTAGCTTCCAGAAGTCAGACTTTTACTCAAAAAGGTACATCTGCACCATTATGTTTGGTTTAGGTATACAAGTGAACTTCTTTTCCATTTTTTAAGTTTTAAACCCAGGTTTATTGTCAGCTTCCACAATTTCATTGTGGTTTTTGTTTTGGTTTGTTTTGGTTCTTTACCTATTGATTTAATTGGTACTTTTGAAAAAGTCTGTAAGAGGTAACACATACTATTAGAAAATTACTGAGCAAAACCTTGAG
>VYZQ01028997.1:0-39443 GCA_013400655.1 Mystacornis crossleyi
TTTTTTTTTTTTAATAGAGCACAGATTTGTGGGGTTTTTTTGTTGCCTTGTTAACACACGCTTGGCTCTTATCAGGCTGCTCTGCATCGTTTACCTGACACCTCTGTTGGGGGATTTATTGCTGGCAGCCTGGGCTGTGGGACACGGTTCCCTCTGAAGAAATATTTCAGAGCCTTTGAGACTCTGGTGATGCTGGGCCCCACCAGGTTCCGTGGGATATGCCCAGGGTGTACTCAGGTGGCCTTTTTGGAAAGAAACGTGGAAGAGGGGTGAGAGTTGCTGCGGCTGGGGGTCTCTGTGGATGAGGGTTACTCAGCTCTTCCGACTGCCCCATCTTTTGGGATCTCCCACAAGATTGGGATTGGATGTAACATGCAGGGAGATTAGATTTTGGGGAACCCTTAAATGCCTTTCTTCATAAAAAGAAAAGGGCTTTTGTAGCTGAACAAGAACAGCCTGGCTCCAAGGCCATGCAGGATGAGGCCTGCATGTGTTAATTGTTTCCAAATGAAAACAATTAGTCTTGCAAGCATTAAAGAATAATCATGTCTCATCAACATTGCTGTTTAGTGCTTGTAAGAAAATTGTAGAAGCTGTTTGGTTTTGGGGTTTTTTTTTAAATGATGCAAAAATTATCACCTAGTAATGGAAAAGTGGGTTTCCGGTTTGCATGTAGTCATGGAACAAAGGGGAATTTGTGTTGGACAATACTGAAATAGTTTTTTTCAAACAAAGAAACAGGAAATTGTTAGCACAGGTTTGTTGATAATCATGTTCATGCTTAAAAATATTATTTATTTTGAAGTGCAGGGCTGTTCCAGTGTGCAGCAACCCCATCCCATTGCAGTGAGGCCCTCCATTCTATATATAAACATGAAACTATTGTGATATAAATGATCTTAATGCTTAAACATGACAGCTCCTGGTAGGAATGTTTCCAGTGTTATGTCATGCTGCAGACTGATATGATTCTGGGGTCTCACACCAGGGACCCAGCAGTCAGAGCTGATGAGGGAGGAACCTACTGCCTAGGACTCCTCCAGGCTCACAAAAGTGAGTGGTGTGTGCTTGGGGTAATTCCCTGTATGACCAATTCCATACTCTTCACAAGTTTTTTAATGTAATAACAAATTTATTTAGCATTATAAATAATAATGATAGAAAATAAACAATAAAATATAATAAATTAAATAATGTATTTAAATGCAATGATTTAGATGCATTTGAAAAGACAAATGATTAGTGCAGCAGAGGTGGTATTGGATGGAGTAGAAATTGTTTATTTTGTAAGGGTTTCTGATCCTTCTGCACTTCAGGGAGGGAGGATGAGGGGACAACCCAGAGCAAGTCTCTTGCACTCAGTTTATTCACAGTTAGTGCCAGTGATTCTCAGCTGCTATTTAGAGGATTCACAGTTCATTTTTTGTTTCTCAGTCCCTTTTCTCCCCTTTCCCTTCAGCTGGGAAGCTGAGAGCAGCCACAGCAACCTGGCTGCCTTACTCTACTTTCCTTGTGACGGGCCTGGCAGGGCGTGCTTGGCCACAGCTTTTGCCAAAGGTTTCTTCTCACACAAAAACGTGCTGAGGAACTGCATGGCCAGCAGAGTCTGTCCTGCCTGTGAGGATTTACAGCGTGGCCTATAGGAAGGGATGGTCCCTGTTCCCTGGCTGTGCTGCAGATGACCCAGGGCCCTTTGCAGGGATAGTAAAATATTGTCATGTTCCTTTGTTCATTCCTTAATATATAAGATTCTACCCTTTTTTGAAACCACAGGGACAGAGATGGAAAGGCAGCCCTTTGAATTTTCCAGAATTTGACTGTGGGGTTCCTTCTGACCCCTGTATTAATTTTTAGCAGAGCAGGAAACATTAAAAATAACCATGAGAGATGATTTCCCAACACAGAAGGATTGTCCTCTTAATAATGTCTGGCTTTGTTTTCACTAGATATTTTCCCCCCTTAAAATTCCTGTAACACTGCTAGAGCAAGTCCATCCCTGCCAGCAGCAGTGAGGGCACTGGAGGGGGACGGCAGAGGGCCAGGTAGCCAGGCTGGCACCTCGGCTTGCTCTGGGCCAGAGGTGAGTGATGTACGTGGGAAATGCTTGTTATTTATTGGAAGAGCTTTTGGATGTGAACCAGAGCTTGCAAGCTCCACATCCTCCCTTTTTGGTGAGCTCAAAACTCTTCTCAAGCCTTCAGCTGGGCTCAGCAATGGGTGAATCTCATTTTTGCAGTGAGAGGTGGCATTTTGGTGCTCTCAAGGCTTCTGAGCTTTCTACTGAAACAAAATGAAAAATATCAGAATTTGTTTTAAAATGCATCTGAATGTAGCCCCTTACTCTGAAGCTGAAATGTTGTGTGGCAAAACCAAGGCATGCGTCAAGACTACATGATATAGTAACAACCTCTGCTCAAGCTTCAACGTCTTATCTGACCCATGTCTGCATTCTCAGCATCAAGTTATAACTATATATCATTAAGTAATATATCATTGATGTATACCGTAAAACAGATTACATTTTATAAATAATGTCCTCACTTGGGTGGTGGCAAAGGGGGATGCACCACTGGGTCACCGTGGGTCATTATTCCTACAGGAACACCTGGTGCCGATGTTACTCTTTGTGAGGGGTGAAGCCAAGGCGTGCAGTTCCAACTATCACTCACCTCTGGTGACTCTGTGTCACCAGCTCTCCCCACTAACCCAGCTCCTCCCACCCCAACAACCTGAGGGCTCCAGACAGATGTTGCAGATGTATTTTCTTTACAAAACTGACAGCAACAATTTTTCTTTTCAAATGGGGAGGGTGTCCAACAGAGCTGGTTTGGCCAGGCACTGAATACAGCTGGTCCTCACTGATGTGTGGTCAGAAAATGAGATGTGAGTTGGTTACCAGCTGGGAGGGGGCTCTGGGGTCATCTGGGACCCCAACAGTGTTGTCTTCCTTGCAGTACCCATGATTGATGGATTTTGTCCCACTTAACCAGTGCATTGATGGTTTTGGTCAGAACTATCTTTTGGGGGAAATTGATTGAGTTTTCCCTCTACCTTGTCTTAAAGCATTGTGTTTGTCCTAGGCACAAAGTTTATCCCCTCTTGATGTAGTGAGTAAAGAATTATGTGAAGTGTGATCACTGTGTGTAGTTTAGAGCAAAGGACTGTGATGAAGAGTGGGTGAAGGCACGAGTGAAATTTCTCCCTGGGCAGAAAGCACAGCCTAAAGCCACTGCGGTGCCTTCTTTTGCTTGGGATGTCCAAGGAGAAACATCTCCTTTTTCATACACTTTTCCTGGTTATTTAAGTGGAAGTGATTTTTGTCCCCTCAAAATGAAAACTTCTATAGAGATTGGTTTTATGTGGGGGAATAGAGGGTTACTTGTTGTTTTCCTGTTCCTTGTTTATCAAATAAATTACAGATTGCTTCATCTTTAATTAAAATGATATGGAGGAGAATTCAAATAAAAGACAATAACAATCTCAACACATGGGCACTGCTGAGACTTGCAGGCGGTCAAATCAGGCAGCCCAGATTTCACATGTTCTTTTTGCTCTACCCATGAAATCCCCTGGCTGTTATTGGGAACCCTGCCTTGCTCACACAGACATTTAGCTGGGCAGGTAGAGCAGAGTCACTTAAATCTCCATCCCAGACTAACAAGACATTTAAAAGTCTGTCTTAGTCTTGTCCATTCGGTACCGTGGCTGGCCAAGAGCCCCTTTAGAACCCTGATGGATATTGTTTCTCTCAAGCATTAAATGCTTTCACTCAAACATCTTCTGAATAGGCCATTGTTTCTGCTTCTGGATATCTCTTTGTGGACTGATACAAAAATAGCTAAAAACTGAAGAACTGGCATTTTATATTTAAAAAAATAATAATTCTGAGACTTCTACTCCTCCGAGAAGTTGAATGTGCTGCCAGTTCTCTGCTGAGATCCCACGTCTGATCCTCTGGAGGTCAGGGAGTTGCATCAGGAGCTTCAGATGAATCACCTAAACAATCATAGTTCCAGGGAAGAAGCTCCATGAACCTGATGCTGTTCCCAGGTTTTAGAATCTAAGTAATTGAGGTGAGATAAAGTATGGAGGAGGTGTCGGGGTAGTTTGGTTGTGACCTGCAAGCCTTTGCATTAACAGACACAATTGCTTGATTTATATTTTTCATTACCACTGTGTAGCTCTTGTGCACTGATAGTTCCTTATGAGAAAAAATACACATCACATGAGGAATATAACCAATGTTTGATCACTTCAGAAATCTCATGTGTGTAAAGAAATCCTCATTTATTTTCATGTGAACTTCTCTTGTACAGGTCCCCCAGCCCTCGTAACCCAGGTACTGATCACCTGCCCAGGTCATCTGGATTTACCTCTTTTTCGTA
Source organism: Mystacornis crossleyi (assembly GCA_013400655.1). Taxonomy (NCBI): domain Eukaryota; kingdom Metazoa; phylum Chordata; class Aves; order Passeriformes; family Timaliidae; genus Mystacornis; species Mystacornis crossleyi. The sequence continues at coordinate 4,386 of VYZQ01028997.1, forward strand.
ACAGAGCTGGTTTCGTGTTCCCCAGGGTTTCACATTCCAGGCCCCATCAGCATGGCCATTGCAGACTGATTGGTTCCTTATCCGTGGCCATTTATTCCTTATCAATGGCTGTGAGCTGGAAGGATGCTCTTTTAATGCAGCCATTGGCCTCCACTTACCCACCTTTGTCTCTTTGCTCAATCACAGATATAAGATAAACTAAAAAAGGCTCACCCTAATCGGTTCCCAAAGAAATACAGAGAACTTTGGTGCTTTAGCACTTACCACGGTCCAAACTCCATTTGCTTTGGTAGATCCTCACGGTTCCTGTGGCTGTAACATGTGAGATGTTTCATCCCAGCATGCTGGGAGGAGGATGTGCATGTTCCACACGTGTGGCTGTGCAGGGCAGGTGTAGGAGGGAGCGGGAACTGATCCCAAGGTGCAGCTTTCAGGTGGAGCCCTCGCGTTTGCCACAGGCAGAGGATTTACAGTAACTTGTGTGTGTCTCTTTCTCCCCCAAAATGCCACCTCCAGCTGATGACAGGAGCAGCTTCGGCCTTAGAGCACCTGTGCTTCCTCTCTCCACACATCCCTTATCAAAGCAACGTTTCCTTTGGCCCCACACATTCAGTGGTTTGGTGTTAAGTAAGGGCTTAAGTGCCAGAAATGCTGGGGAATTAACCATTTTCCATATTGATGCACCAACCCTAGAAACAGGAGACCTGAGGAAGAACTGGGATAACCGAGTGCTTTAGCAAAAGTAAATGGTTCAGATCCAAGGTCTGTGTGAATCACTCATGGATCTGCTCAGTTTAACCAAATCAGGCATGTTTTACTGCTGCTGGTTTTGACTTTCAAAACCTCAGGGAGTTCCAGACAAAGTGCCAGAGCAGTGTCACCTTACCCCTGTCACTAATCCTGTCGCTTCCTTTCACGCTCCTTCACACTCTGCAAATCGTTTGATGCCTCTTACTGTACCTCTGTGAAACCTTCCTGCTGGATTGCATGGATGGAGGATTAGGTAAATCGTAGAATCATAGCCAAAGATTGTGCTATATGTAAGTAGAGTTTCTCTTGCAGAGCATGCCTGATAGCTGTCTGTAAATTAAATTTTTTTTTTTTTTTAATAATGCTCTCTTTTCCTTCCTTCTTCAGGGGCCTCTTGGCTTGGATGGCAAACCAGTAAGTAGCACTAAGTGCCAAATTTAACATGTCTTCATTCATGCTGCTCCACTATAAATAGGCAGTATCTCAACTATTACTCATTTATTGCTGCATATATAACTCTTTAGAAGGGACAATTGTACTCGGGAAAATTACTCCAAGCAAGTTTGAATTCTGAGCCAGGGCTGGCCAGCACAGCAGGAAGTGAACTTTTCTTTACCTGTCAGCTCATCTCAGCTGCCTCTTCCCCTCCTGTGCCAGCTCGGTGAGCACAGACTGCAGATGGGCATCAGGCCGAATTTGGGGAATAAACTCCAGTAGCACATTCAAAGGGCAACGTCAGTGATCTTGGTTGTGTGCTCCTGGCACTACAGAGTGATACCATAAAAATAATTGATCCCAAAGAGGGTTCCATTTTCCTCCAAAGGACCTGAGCTGGGAACAGCTTGAGGGTGCCCAGTGTCCATGCAATACTTTTTGGAACAGACTGGATTAATTTATGAGCTGTGTTCTTGACTTCATTTTTGCTTGGAAGCCCTCTGGATATTCAGGTGCTTCGTTCTTACTTATTTTACATAAACACAGACTTTTTATTTTTATGCTAATTGAACCCTAGCCAGCTCTGATTCTTTCCACTGAACGGTTCCTACAGAAGGGCACAGCTCCGTATTTTGTCTCCAAACCCCATTCGCTTCCACCACCTTCACTAGAGGGCCCCATATGAAATCTTTTTAAATTCTGGTCTTAAACCAAGTGGGTTTTCAAAGTGGGTAAAAGTCATTCAGTCTTTGCAATTGAAAAGCTACTCCAGACACTTATTTCTATCCAGTTAGGGAGTGTGTTTTTATAGCTGTACATTGTTGTGGTTGGTTTTTATCCTAACCCTGAGGATAACAAATGTGAATAAAATCTAGAAATAAAGCATTAGAGAAGAAAAGAAGGAAGGGCCAGTTCACAGCCTGGTGCTCGGGGCTTGGCTTTCATTAGCAAAACCTCATGCTGGGAGTGCAGTCAGACCCCAGAGCACAGCCCTGCACCCCAGACCTGGGGTGCCACTGCGCTGAGGTAGTCAGTGAGACCCCGAGTGAGAGGCAGGGGAAATCTCAATGACAAAGCAAACTTATCACACAGCCAGACTCAAACCAAACTGTTCATGATCTCTTCCATGACAGTAAGGGGCCAGCAGCCTTGCTCAGAGAAAAACAGTGGGAGGGAAGCTGCACGGGAATGCAGATGCTGCTGCCACCGGCCTCTCTGCTGACCTTCCCCCACTGCATCCCACTGATTCCCACTTCAGCACACACTGTGAACTGGTACCAGGATTTGGTACTTTTCTGTGCTGGAAGGCAAATGCAGAGCAGACACATCAAAATGTTGCTCTCGGGTTCTCGCTGGGGCTGCAGCGTCTCTGCCTGCCCGTCCTACAGACAGCTGCTCAGAGGGAAGATGAATGATGCCTTCAGCAAACAGGCCAAAGAAAGCAGCTCGTCCTCCTTGTTTATTTCAGACAGATGTATAATTGTTGTAATGATATGCTGAGCATGTGTTTTTTCTAGAAGTGATTTAATACCTCAAGATATCTTTTGCATCTATTTAGAGTCACGTGTTGGAGAGCTGCTGTCACACTGCCTGCCCTGCTCTGGTCCTTCCCCATACTCTGTCCTGGCAGGAGCAGGCAGGACCTCGTGGGTGCTTTTTGATAGAGCGTTGCTCATGACAAGCACTGCACAACTTAAAATAGTAGCATGTATTCCTTAAAATGGAAGAGAATGTGGCTCAGGTTTGTTAATTGATAAATGCAATTTCCTTGGTTTTTTCATGTGTATTGGTGATTCTACTGTGCCTTAACTTGGATTCTTCTTATTTGTTTCCAGGGACCTCCAGGACCGAAAGGGGAAAAGGTAAAGGCTGCATTAACATGTGGATTTTGGGGAAGCAGTTGTATATCCTCCTGTTGCTGTAATTCCTTCAAGTTCAGGTTGTCCCAATAACCCAGCTGGGTTTTGTTGGGATGTGGAGCTCTAAGAGTGGGTTCTCACATTGCTCTTGGAAAAGCTCCAGGAAGGGGAGGGCAGGAAGAATTTGCAAAAAAATAGGGGGAACAAGTATGGTGTTAAAGCTCACCCATGCTGTAGGGCTCTAGTAAACCCCTAAGAGTCATGAGAGTGGCATAAATCTCTCTTCGTTCCTCCAAGAGATCTGGGCTCCATCGCTCTGTGTTTGCATGACACCCATGAAATCAGAGCAGCCAAAGAAGGTCATTACTGAAAGTGAATTTAATTTTCACATGTGAAGGACATAAGCAGTTGCTAGGGGAGCCTTAGAGTTGGAAACAAACTGCTATTTCTGATTTATTATTTGTTTCATTGCCTGCCAGGGCAGAATCTTTCCCTATTGTGTTGTCTCCAACCCTTCTCCTCCCTCATTTTGAATTAAGCAATAGGACTCTTGCCACTTCCCTTGTGTGCTGTACCCCTGTCCAGCTGAGCCTGTGCTCAGACCTTCAAGGCTGACATTTGAACTCTAACCCTTTGCTGGTTTTCCTGATTTGCAGGGGGAAGCAGGAGACATTGGCCCAAGGGTAAGTAGTGACACAGCACACTGATTTATTCTAAAATCTGGTTGGGTTTAGTCACTGCACAAAACAAAGCTTTGTGCAACTTTGCTGCAAACAGTATGGTAACAGTTGTGGAAACATTTCATTTTGCTTTGGAGCTCTATGTGGTGGTGGTGGTTTCCCTAATTTTGACCATGAGGAAAATAAGAGTTGAAGGTCTTTGGGTACCTCATGAAGGGTTTTGCTTCTACTGAACTTTCTCACCCCTGATTTCCTCTTCCAGTGTCAGAGACAGACTCCATGCTTCTCTTGAAGTTTCTCTTGAGGCTGTGCTCCTTATCTGTTGGCATTGAAGCACTGGTACATGGGGATAGGAGCTGGTGTCCCAAGGAGAGGTCCAGCACAGAGTTGTGCAGGATGGGACATTCCTCCTCCCTTGCTGAGCTCCCCACCTGGGAGCGGGATGGCACCCAGGTGATATCCAGGCTGCCTTTGAAAATAAAGGGTTTAAAGTAACTGTATGATGAGGGAAAACTCTTTTGGCTTAGCATACAGAAATAAATGGAATTTTGTGGAAATGGCTGTCATGGAGCTGCCGGAAGTTGAGATTTACTGAAGTAAATCAGAACAGGTCGCCACAGGACACAAGGGGGATGTGGCCCATGCTGGGGATGAGACGGGAGGTTTCACCATGGGGTGTGGGCTCTGTTGCAGAGGTATTTCTGAGGTGTGGTTGTCTGTGGGTTATGGCTGTGCAGAGGCTGGATTTGAAGCTGGCACCCAAGAGTTGGCAGACCTGGGTTAGATGTCATTGCTGGAAACATAATCAGGACCTCAGGGGTTAATGTTGAGTAGAGATGCCTCAGAGATGTTTTTCTTCTTTTCCCTGGAGGTTGTAAAATCACTTTATGAAGTTGGTGTCGTATTCTGAAGCAGCTCCCAACAGCCTTGGGTGTGTTTGGAAATGTCACCCTGGGGCTCAGAGAGCCCCTAAAATGTCTCGGATAGATTTATGGCCCGTGTGCTGAAGGAGGGGCTCGGCGTAAGGTCTCACTTTGTCTAAGTGCCCACCCACCTACTTAGAAGAGGCTTTAAGAGGTGATTCAGCAGCACAGGGACATGAGTTTTCACTCCTTGGTTGGGGCTGTGGGTGACTTTGGGGCTGGTGACTTGGGAGATGCCAGAGGAGGTGCTGCTCAGGCCCCCAAGGCTCTGTGCTGCCAGCTGCTGTGGAGCTCACCTCCTGCTGCAGGAGATGCTCTGGGACAGGCTCTGTCTGGACCTGCAGGGCAGGTACCAGCTCTCAAGGTAACACTTGTCCTTTGTTTTCATCACCCAAGAAAAATGTGCTGGGTTTTGGGTGGGGTTTTTTGTCCTGATTTGCATTTGTCCAGATTTTGCTTCGGTTTTTGATTCATATGTGACTTTTTGCACAACAGTGAGAAAAAGGCTCAAAAACAAATTGGGAGAAAAGAGAGAGAGAAAAGCTTGGCAGAACCATGCACAAGTAGTCTTTAAAACAGGTGCCTGACTTTGAAAATAGCTCCCTTTATGTCTCCAGACACTCAGGGTTGTGAATATGAGGTGAAACTTCTTAATACCATCTGGTCTAGATTATTTTTTATTTGTGAATTTAATCTACTTTATTCCTCAAGTTCCAGTGGTGGCTTTGTTTAGCTGATTTTGAAAGATGTGTCAATGCAACTTGCTGCATCAATGGGAAGATCAATAACTAGGACAGTATCCAGTGCCCTCTTCCTTGTAATGGTCATGTCCAAGGGCGGTGGGATGGGGAGAGAGTGTGTCGGTGAACACTGAAACACTATCGTTAGGGATGATGGATTAAAAAAGAATAATGCTTGGGGTGGCTTTGGAGGGACTGTCTGTGGCAGGAGTGAGGTGATGGCAATTAGGGATTAGCTACTGAATATGTTCATATCTGTACTGCTTCTCTTTCTGTAATAAGCACTTGCCGCCAGCGTGGACAAAAATAGAGGTTATTACATGTGGGAATGTGCCTGATGGCAGATGCTGGAGGGTGATTTTGGAAAGCTGAGGAAGGAGATCACCTTGGGTTGTTATAATTACTGAATGCTCATTGTTGTAAGCAGCGTGAGGGAGGATGCTGTGCAGCCTCACCTGCTCAGGATGGGGAATAAATGTGCCCAAATGTACGGACAGAATGCATGGAAGTGTTTTTACAGGGAGGAATCAGAAACAGATCCCCTCTTCTCTTGGGAGAATAGAGGGAGTTGAAGTAGAATGCTGCCAAGGCTGGGACAGCTGTGCCCTGATATTTGTGCCTGTGCTCCTCTCTCACAATCAAATATGTTGCTGCACCCCTGGAAAGGACTGGTTTTATAACCCTGATTGCTCCCTGAGCCAGCACTGGGCTGACTGCTCTGGATTTATGAACTTAGCTGGGTGATCTTGTTCATACTGACAGATGAGATGTTCAGACAAATGATGGGGTTGAGGAATCTCTGCACATCTGGGCCAGCGGATGCTCAGCGCCTGTGGCAGCAGCACTGGCTTTGCTCTCCAGAGGGAGAAAATGAGCTTCAGCTGGTGAGAGAAATGCTCTGTCTGCAGTGGCCCACATGGCACGTGCCTGCCTATGGCCAGTGCTGATGGAGATGCCTCCAGCATCTCCTGTGTCCGGAGCTGCTGGGAGTGAAATGCTGGCATGGCTGAACCAGCTCTGCAGTCACAGTGCACACACAAAAGGAGCTTTTTCTCCCTATTTTATGCAAAATTTTAAGTGCTTGCCAAGCTCACACTGCAGATAAAAACTCAGCACAGGAAGCATCCTGCAGAGCTCTCTGTGACAATCAACAGACACCTATGGAGAATTTTATTTTATTGTTTGCTTATTTTGGAGTGTTATGTTTAAATGGTTATATCGAGGACTCTTTTATGCTGGAAATTACCAGTGTTCAAGGTTTCTGTGCTCCAATATTCCATTGCTATGTGGGGCCAGACCCAGTGGCCTGTTAGCCTGGATGCTTTGGGAGGTGTGGAGCAGGAACATGTAACTCCATCACACTGAACCCCTCTCCTGGAGCCTGGCTCTCTATGGCCTGGGTGTTTCTTGAACCAGGGATGATGTCTCTCTATTTAATATTCCTCAGTGCTGTTCACCTTTCATGGGCCCATCTGTAACAGGGACTGTCTAAAATTAAATGTGTGATGGCTGGATTTGGTGGGATATGGTGTGTTTGGCCTCAGAGCAAATGCAAGTTGTTATTTTCCATCAAAACAGATAGGGCTGGGATCGGAATGTGTTTATTTGAATGATGCTCACCAGTCTGAAGAAAAAAAAATTCAGTTCCTGTTTTGCTGTGTGGGCTTTTATGAAAATCCCACTTCATGCTCTTGTGTATTTTATGCACATAATGAGCCCCAGAACTGTGTCCCTTCTGTTTATCATGAAACCCTTTGCTCTCTTTTTGGTGATTTCTGTATTATTTGAAGGACCTGGCCAGGGGCAAGTGTTCTGTGTTCTCGTTAAATTCAAATTTTCAATGCTGTTTTTCCCAAAAATGGCTGCATTTAACTGAGTGTTGAGCTTAAAACCTCTCCCTACATATTGAAAAAAATTCTTGGTAGGGGTTTATTTTCTGGGGTTGATTAGTTTTTTCTATCTGACTTTACTTTCCCCCTCTCTTCTTGAAATGATGGTGTTAAAACATCCCTGCTGGGAAGCTGGGCAGGAGGTGGCCTTGCCAGTGCACTATTTACCCCAGAATTGAGGTTTGGGGTTATCTGTTATTGGTGTGCAAGGTTTAAAAGCTCCTTGGCAATTTGGACAAGAGGTTTGTTCCTTAGAAACCTCCAAAAGTCCCCATGGAGGATTTGCTGTGTGTTTCCACAGGGCTTCTTGTGGCTTCACTCCACCCTCTTGATTCTCCTATGGATGTGTACAGGGATGGGTGGATGGGGAAAAGGGAGATGCACATGGTGTCCTGAGAAAGGAAATGTCTTACTCTTTCTCCCTAGGTAGATGAGTGGAAAGGCTAAAAGACAATAGCAATGACTCCTGACACAGTCTAAATACATTGTTTTTGCATCATATAAATCTGAGAGATTTATCTGCAATTTGCAGGCTGGGAATACATCAGTATTCATTTGAGCCTCTGAAAACAAATACAATATTTGGTCTCAGGGAAATGCTGGGATATGTCATCCCCTATGGGGTTTACTGGAATAATGCTCTTTATTCTGCAGTAGGGGAATCCTTGCCCCAGCTGCTTTGAATGTCCTATTGTGCAGTAAACTAGTGAAAAAATACTTATTTCCCTCAGTCTGTGTTCTGCTTACAAAGATCCAGTGTATCCAGAACCTTAAACCCACCAGTGGTGGCTACCTAGGCGATTACTTTCTAATATATCAACTGATTATTAAAAAAAGAAAATTATATATTGCTACAGTCTTTCAAACTCAGTCTTCTGCTGTGCTTTCATCTTAAACTGCTGCTCTTTCTTCTTCTGCCTCCCACTTTCCCTGGATATAGATGGTTTTTCCCCACCTCAATCATGGATTTCTGGCTAATGATCAGCTTGTCTTTAGCCGGCGAGTGCTCAAGGTAGACACCAAATCTGCTGCCACTGGTTTGCTGTGATTGTTTGAGCTGCTTTTGTTTTTTCTTTCTGGCTGGCAGTGCACTGTTGCTATTTTAAATTGCCACGACCATGGCTGTGTTTAGAGATGCTTGTTTGGGAGCATGTTTGACTGAAATCCCATTGGGATTTAAGGGGCAGGCANGGACGCAGCGTGTTCTCTGCACCCAAAAATCACAGGGTGAGTGGCTCGGGGTGTTCACGCGTGACCTCGGCTGTATTTAAAGGCTGAGATTAAGCGCTGCTACTTTTTTGTGTGGTTTTCTGGCGTGGTGCACTGAGCCATGGCAGTGTGTGCATGCTCCTTGCCAGCATGTTGAGGGCCTGGGTTGTTCTGGGTGCTGTTGGGTTGGTAGATTCCATGCAGACAGTGAGTGGGTAAGGGCTTAGCGAGATTAAATCTCGTTGGAAGGCATTGAGCACAATCCTTGTTGAGGAACCAGACCCAAATGGCATAAATTGGCCATCAGCTTACTTTCAGCTTTCCCAGCTGGAAGGTGCAGTTAAATTGCTCTGGGACAGCAGAGGCCAAGTGCTGGTGGCCCAGGGATGCAGTGCATGTGTTGTGAACACCCTGAGATCACCCTTTGCCAGCACTGCTGCGTCTCACCATGTCTGTGTGAACTTCTTCCAGGGTGATCAAGGTCGAGATGGAGCCACGGGCCCCCCTGGTCCGCCAGGACCCCCAGGTGCCCGGGGGCCTCCTGGTGACACGGGAAAGGATGGCCCAAGAGGACCTCCAGGCTCCCCTGTAAGGATGGGAGATGGGCAGTGAGCACATATCAGGCAGTTCCCACCCCAAGAGGGACAGAAGAGTGAAGGGTGTCCCCTTCCCTGGTGCTGCCACCACAACCACTGAGTCCCCAGCCTGAGCCACAGCTGGGCTCCAAAGGCTGCTCATAGAGCAAAGCCTTGGGATATGGGGCAAGGGAGCAGGAGAAGACCTTCCATCTCAAGTTTTGGAGCAAAGAGCTGGACCTGGGGCGTGTATTTGCCGCTGCTGGTTGTAACTCACAGAGCCAGTGGCTCTCTTCCCCAGTCTGTGCCCTTTGGATGATCTGTTGCAAATCTGGAGACCACTGGCAATTTATTTAATAAAAAAATAGGCTAAAGCATAACGCAGTGGAACATTCTAATTATTGCTGAGTATTTTGGAGAATGAGAGGTAATAGTTTCAATGCTGGTCATTTTCCTTTTTGCAGGGTTTCAAAGGCGAGCCGGGAGAGGATGGAGTCATGGTCAGTATTGCCCAGAAGCATCTGTGTGTGTGCCCCTCACCCTCACTGTTCGTCACCCTTCAGCTCACTGCAGCAAGTGGGCTTGGGTCATTGCTTACGGAGGACAAAAAGCCCTACATGAAATTACAGGTGCCCTAAAATGGATGTTTGTCCAGGGCTACCTGTGCTCTGGGGGGAAAAGAGGCCAGTTTTTGTGTCCCCTTGGCTCTTCCAGAGGGATGTGATGCTCCTGCATCCCAACTTCTGCCCCTCTGAAGCCACCTGGCATTGTAACATCAATTTGCTAAGGTCCACACTGGATAAAAAGGTACTTATTATACGTAAAATATGTGAGCCATAAAAGGACATTATTTACTGGGAGGACAGAGAACAAATACAGCTGTATTTGTAAGGAAAGATGAGAACTTGACGGCTGTGTAATTTTTTTTCTTGGATTTAAAATACTCTTAGAAATGTTTTTATCCTGTTATGCTCTATTGTCAAACAAATAAACCAATCACTCTTATATTCAACAGGGTGCCAGAGGACCTCCAGGACCAAAGGTAGGTAATAATCTGTCTAATTTTAACAGGAATTCTTGAAATAATGCTGCCTGAGAGGGGTGGGGATGAAAATAAGCATGTTGTAGTGGACTTGAACTCATCTGTATATATCGGATATAAAATTCCAAGGCATTGACTGGGGGTGTAAATGTCTGAATGTGTCACTTCCTCAATATCACATCCACTGCCCCTGTTCAAACCTGGAAATGGGGCTGGAGGGAGCTACAGGGGGCTGGAATCTGCTGTGCTGTGGGAATGCGCTTTCCTGCATTTCAGGGGGAAAAATATGATCTGCACAAGCCAAGTATTTAAATTTTAAAATTAAATTTGCAATTAGTTTTGACTATCCACATAATTACCTTCATTTTCTGTTATGTCCCTAAATTTCTTTCTCTTCTGTTGACATTGCTGTTGAAGGGTGAGCCTGGTGTCCAAGGGAAAAAGGTAAAATGATGAATTTTCTTTTAAATTATTATTTTTAATTCTTTTTTCTTTGCTTTGCTCTGTGCTTGGCTAAGGAAACCATTGCCAGAGGCTGGTGTAGAAGCCGTGGTTGCGGCTGTCCACAGCAACCCTGGAGCTGGGCATGGCTGTGCCTGCAGCCTGGCTTTCATTTCCACAGGCTGCAGCCACATCTGCCCAACAGACAAAGAATAAAACAGCAAATGCCAAGCAAAGCAGTAGGTCTTGAGCCTTTTTCTCCAGCAGTTCAATGAACCAAGATGTGCCTGGAGGATGTTCTCTGCCCTGGGGCCCTGGGATGGGTTTGAAATCCCTGGGATGGCCATCACCATGCAGCACTGCAGTCCCGTGGGAAATGTCCCCTTGAAGGCCAGGAATGCTGCTTGGGTGTGGCATTGAAGGTTGTGAGAGATTGACATGTCTGAGCTCTCCACATTTGCTCCCGGTGGTGCCATTGAGAAGTGGATAAATCACTGCCTTTAAGTGAAGTCAAAGCACTGACAGGGCCCAACCTTTCCCTCTTAATGATTTGCCCCAAAGCAGGTTTGGCCATGGGTGTTTTTCAGGCCAGAATTTGGCTTAAAACTTTCATAACTGGCTGGTAAAATGGATCTCTTCAGCGTCCATGAAGTGGTTTTACTCCAGGAGAACAACAAAGCATAAGCAAAACCAGAAAACCCCTTCCTGGCAGAGGGTGTTGGTGACTTGTGATGAAGTCCATGAGGATGAGTGGCAGCTTACAGGAGGTCTTTGGGACCCACATGGCCTAAAGAAATTTAATATTTAATTTCTGTTGAAGGTGGGAGAAGACCTTTGCCAGGGCCTGATGTAACCAGTTTCTGGAAGATGCCAATCCACCTTCCCAGGAGCAGGGGAGGCAGAGGGATGGGTGGGAGCAGGGGACCACACTGGAACCTCCTGGGCTCCTTGCTGCAGCTCTCCCCTGGTCTCCTGCAAACCTGAGTGGGTTTCAGGTCTGTGCAACACTCAGTGAGGTCAAATGATGTGTTGGAACCTGATAAGTGTGTACAGGCTCTGTGTATTTCACTTTTTATATTTTATTTCATCAGGGTGATGATGGGATCCCTGGGGAACCAGGACTTGAGGGCCCTAAGGTACGTTCTGCTCCATGTCCATCTAATGCGTGTGTTGAGCAACATCTTTTGCTGTCTGGTTTTTGGCACCATATCACAGTCAGGGCAGGTTGAGAAACATTTCTCCTCTGATGTGGAAAAAAAATCAACAAACTGTGAGGATGGGGAGGCCCTGGCACAAGTTGGACAGAGAAGCTGTGGCTGCTCCATCCCTGGAAGTGTTCAAGGCCAGGTTGGACAGGGTTTGGAGCAACCTGGGATAGTGGAAGGTGTTCTTGCCCATGGCAGGGGGTTGGTACTGGATGATCTTCAAGACCCCTTCCAGCACAAAACATTGTGATTTTATGATTCTATGTTGTGGTTTTAGGGCCAGCTTCATGGCTGAACACACCACCCACAGCCAAGCTGCTGAATCTTCAAGTTTCATTTTTACCCTCATTTGCACCTAGGCAAGGTGATGTGTTTTACTGCTAAAAGCAGAGCTTTGCTCCCTTGTGTATGTAAAATGAAGATAAATCAAGAAAATGATAACCTGAAGAAATCTGTTCTCCATCCTCCCTGTATATGATTTGTCTAAATGGGTTTGCTTTCAGGGAGAAAAAGGAAGCATGGGTCCCAAGGGAGAGAACGGCACAGATGGCTTCCCAGGACTAAAGGTAAAGAAAAGCTGCATCTCTGGGCACAGCATTGCTGAGGTAGAGGCTTCCAGCTGAGGAGGTGTTTTGGGCCTTTGCCTTCTAAAATGCTCATAAAGTGCCAAAACTGACACAAAATGAGGGATATTAAGAGTATTTTACCTTTCCTGGTGATTTGATGAAAGCTGGGTTCAAGCAGAGATCAGTACAAGAGTTCGTAAAGTCATCTACTTGCACGTTTTCCACTGAATTGCCTTTTTCCTCAAAAAAGGTAGAATTCTGATCACATTTGGTCCCAGGCTGTTGATGGCTGTGGCATTGCTTCAGAGCCCCAAGCACTTGAGAGCTGTCCTGTCCTCCTGACCTCCAAAACTGCTGAGAGATGCAATTAGACAGTCTGGGTTAGTTAAGTGGTGGTGAGGAGACCTGGACACCCTCAGCTGCTTTATATTTAGTAGGATCTGGATGCACTAATATTTTCTATATCAAAGAGCTGTGACTCCTTATTGGGCAAGAAAGTGTATGTGAGGAAGAAAGTGGGCTCTGGTGAACCTTAGTAATTTTTTTTCTAGAACCATAGTAGCAGTGCTGGTTGAATTTAGGGGTTTTTCTATATGTTTTTACCATTTTTAACTTTTTGGAGAGTTTTAATTTCGTCAGCAAGGGAAATAACATGGGTATGACAAATGGGACATCTTTTGAATCCTGAACCGAGTGTCAGGTCATTGCTCTAAGAGTACCATGGCTTTTTAAAACTTGGCCAACTTCCAAAAAAAAAATTTATGAAAAGGACGGGAGGGGGAAAAAATAAAAAAGAGGAAGAAGAAAAGGAACAACTTGGCACAGAACTTTTCCTTAAACTCACCCTTGAAATTGGTTTAAACATCTTGGATGAAACTTTCCACATGCAAAACTCAGCCTAAAGCAAAGGGAGTCATGTGGAACCAGCACAAAGAGCTGGAGCTCGGCACGTTCGGAGCAGGGAGAGGAGCTGGAGAGCAGCACAGCCCAAACAGGGAGCTCAGTCCCGAGCTGGCCACTCCGCTCCCCCTGTGATGAGACCTTCTCTTACTTCTCTTGTTGCTGCACCAACATTGTTTTTGCAAAATATATTCGCGCTCAGGTCAAATCTATTTTCTGCTAGGAGAAGCAATCCTTTGTTGTTGTCATACTTTTTCTTAATCTAAAGCATATCTTTATGTGTGGGTACAGTATTTTTAGGATAAATATTTTATATTTTCCTTCATCTCTTTGAAAAAAAGTGTGATTTTTGATTTTCAGGGTGAACCTGGTGAGAAGGGAGGAATTGGCTCCATTGGACCCCGGGTATGGATGTTCAGGATTTCAGTTTGGAGTTGTGTATTTGTCTCAACCTTAGCTGTTCCCCACCGCCTCCTTCTGCTTAGTATGTGGATGAACTGCTTCAGGATCAGTTCAGTGTGAGAAAATAGAGATGGTGCATATTTTAACAAATGGTTGCACAGGTACTGAATGCTGACATGGGAAATCAATCAAGTCCAGTTTTCTTATCCACATGACCATCCTGTGACCCTTTTTTTTTCAAGAGGAAAGCTGGGAATAGGGGTAATCAAGTGAGGATTTTTATGCGCTTCTCTATTACACAAATTGATGGCCTTTTGAGGTTTGACATTTCCAGCTGTCAGACTAAGGACTGGCTAAACCCATGGTGTTTGTAAGGTGATAACCCCCAACTAATGCCTGTCAGGTCTTTGCTTTCATACCAGCCTCCTCTCGGTGCTGTAACATTAAATAGGATTCATCCCTGGCTGCAGGGTCCCCCCGGGCTGAAAGGGGAACAAGGAGACACCGTTGTGATCGACTACGACGGCCGAATCCTGGATGCGCTCAAGGTAAGCCCTGCACCAAGGCTGAGTCCTGCAGTTCACAGGAAAGGACTGAAATCTGCCAAGCTCTGCCACGGTGACGCTGTGACAATGTGTCCACCCTTGTCCTCTGTCTCTTCCTGAGATTTCTGTCTTGGCACAGACCTGGTTGGGAGGGAAGAAAGAGCTGATTGCATCTAGGGGCTGAGGATATTTAGGGTGTAGCAGCTAAAACAGTGTTGGAACCTGAAGCTGTGAGCTCAGGTTCATGGGACCCAGCTGTGGGATGTGAATTAACATTCTGCGGGTAAAAGCAACCCGATACAACCTGTGACATGAACGCCTGATGCAAAGAGTGTTAGCAGCCGCATTACGGCTTAAATGCTGCCAGCAGCAGGGTGTGATTCCTGTGGCATGGTGTGGAGCTGTTCTTGTCACTGCACATCCTCTGCAAGGAGCAGTTGGGATGTGGGAGGAAGGGGAACGGTACCCGAGCCTTAACCTGCCCAACTGAACAGTGCCTGACCTCGTCATTAAGACGAAATAAGCTGAATAGAATAAATACTTAATTACAGACGTATTTGAGAACCATCCTATTGTTTTCTAACAGGCTGCAGGGATACACAAAGTGCTGGTAATTTCCGTTTGCCAGATGTCCGCGTGGCATGCGGCTTTGGGAGTGGAGTGCAGTGGTTGGAGAGGCTCCATCAAACGTCTGGAGGCTTCATCTGCTGGACCCAGACCCTGTCCCATGTTCTGCATGCAAAGACTGCTGTAGGGCACATCACTGAACCTCACTAACTTTGTTGTTTTCCCTCTTATTTGCTGTTTGCAGTGTTTGTGCACTGACCTGTCTCATGGGCAAGGCTCTGGAAAGGCTTCCAGTGTGACTAAATGTAACAGCATTTGAGTGTGCAGCCATGGAGAAAGGTGCTTGAGGATACGATACTGGTTTGGTTTTCATCTGAGCAAGATCACAAATTTTGCTGCTTGAAATAATTTGCAAGTTGGAAAATATTTGTTCATCTCAAGGTGGTTTGTGGTCTTTGCATCCAGCAGTGCCCAGGAAAAATGACTTAAGTGTGTTGTTAGTGCTCACACAAACTCCTTTGTTTCCCCTCTTTAATTGCACCTCCCTGGCTGGCTGACACTGTTTCCAGCAGGATGCTGCTTCCCAGGCTGGTTGGTTGAAGCGGTCAGGATGCAAGAAGAGACTACCAGATTTGGGGTCACACCTCCGGCTAAAGGCATTTTGCCTCTTAACCCATGTCTTTGCAGCTGTACACCTGACTCGCAGCCTTTGTGTTCTGTTCTGCGTGAACAACCCCGTGGCAGAGGGACTTTGGGTCACTCTGTGTCAGTTGAGCTCATCTCAGTGTTTGAACTCATCTCCATTGAACTCACCCAAGTGTCTCCTGACTGGGAGCTGCTCCCAGCTCATCCCCACAGCATGAGGACAGCGTGCCATCTTCATGTCAGTCGTGATCAAGCCTGTGTTGTTTGCTGTGTTTCAGGGTCCACCAGGTCCCCAAGGGCCACCGGGCCCCCAAGGCGCTCCAGGTCCCAAGGTGAGCCTGACCTCTGCCAAGTGACATGGTCATTAGTAGCTCTCCATGAAGAGTCTTCCAAACCAAAATAAGGCAGTTGAAGCTGCCTGTGGAGGAGTTTGAGGCTATGTGTGCTATTTAGACCTTTCTCTGGGTGGAAAAAAGGTGTCTTCACACAAAAGGCAAAATTTTTGTTGACCTGTTTCTGGCCTTCGGCCTCTTCCAGAAGATGCTGACCTAGAAATGAATCCAGTCCCAGTCCCACACCTGACAGATGAAATCCCAGTCCCTCTGAGCCCGCCTCGTTGTCTGTGGCAGGAGGCAGGAGTGGGAGAAGCAGTTGTGAGAGGGGCTGGCAGTCCCACGGCTGTGCTGAGCCACCCTCATTCCCACCCTCCCTGCGTGCTGTTTACTGCTCCAGCGCCACGTCCCAGGACCTGCTGTCCTCCTGCTTCACAAACAATAGTCTGTAACCTGCAGCCAGCTGTAGTTTCTTAAAATGAAGAACGTAATTTGCAGAGAAGTACCTCTTGAAAGAATGGGATGGGACAGGATTTTGGTGCCTTTTGAGGTCTCTGTGTCAATATTCAGATCAGCCGGTGATGCTGGTGTGTCACTGACACCTCCTTGGTCCTGAGCCTGGCAGTGGCAAACCCATAACCCCAATAGTTATGTATGAAAATAACTCATTTTCTTGAAAAATGCTCTCCCGAGATGAATTCTTAATTTAGTTTACCATGGGCTCCCCTTTCTTTGTGTCCCTTCAGGGAGAACTGGGCTTGCCAGGTCCACCTGGAATGGATGGTGAAAAGGTGAGTGGGGCAGGGCTGGATGGAGCGAGACCTTGCCAGGAGCCAATGAAAAGGAAGCTTCTGGTGTGTCTGTGAAAAGCAAAGCCAGCTGCCAGAAGTGAGCACTGCTGTGCAGTGTCAGCCGTGTCTCCCTGAATTGAGGGCCCTTTGCCTGCAGCCCCTGCTCTGCTCTGGGTGGGCCGATGCTGCTCATGGCCGAGTCTGCCAAGCTAAAGGGGCTCCTTTTACAAGCACTTCATCAGATGCTTTCTCAAATTTTTTTGTAAACCTTCCCAACCCCAAATGGCTGCAATCCCTCCTGCAGCCCAGCCAAATTCTGCTGCGTCCTCAAAATTGGCATCTGTGAGGTTGAATGTTAAAACACGTTCTGGTGAGCTCACGCTGTGACACGGAGGGAAATGGCAGAAAGGCAGAAGTGGCTGTGGTGGGGGCTTATTTTCAGAGTTTTCTCCTAAACATGTTGTTCTCTCTCAACTGGCAGGGTCCCAAAGGAGCAAAGGGTGACCAGGGCAGCGTGGGGATCATGGGGCAGAAAGGAGAGACAGGAGAAATGGGCTCAGCAGGTCCCCCGGTATGTCACTTTGTCTGTCCCTGTCCCTCTGCTCTTGGTTCTTTAATGCTTTCATTTCAGAATGGCACTGGGTTGGCTGATTTAAGCAATGACCTCTCCACACCACCTTACTGTGGAGCTGGTGGATGTGGGAGCTTTGAATTTCCATTTCTAATCAGCTTATTGAGAATGTAACAAAGAGGAGAAAATATTTCTTCAAAGTCCCGTGGAGATGAACATCAGCTTTGCTTGAGCCAAGGCTGGTGTCTAGAGGGAGACAAACTTATTTTTCTCTCATTTTTGCATTTCTGGAACATGCAGCACATCAGTGTTACATTTTTATCTTTCAGGGAGCAGAAGGGCCAAAAGGAGACAAAGGAGAAAAAGGAGACACTGGATCACCGTGTCTGCAGAATAATCATGTAAGACCTTGGCAACATAAAGTCTTTTTCATGATGCATGATCAGGGAAAGTTGGGGGAGCAGGATGAACCCACAAGTCCCATATCCTTCAGCAAAACCCAACTGTTTTCTACAAGAACTTTCAAAAGTGTCTAAATGGGGTTTATTCATTAGGAAAGAGCATCTTGCACACTTGGCACTACAAAGTTACTTTAGATTTTGTATTGGTGGTTGCGATATTGGATGCTGTTGCTGTAATTAATTGGGCATTAAATCATGATTCTGGGCTTTGTGAGGTTTCTTCTCCTGAACCATCTTCTCTCTTGCCCAGCCTTGTTAACATGCTGTTTAATTTCCTTCTGCAGATCATACCTGAGCCCGGACCCCCCGGATTACCTGGCCCTATGGTAGGACTCTGGAAGTGATTCCTGCAGATTTGTTATTGTATGTGATTAGATAAAGACAAGGGTAATTTTTTCTGTTTAATCATTGTGGGCTGTTTTGAATCTGGGAAAAAAATCAGGGAAGCGCTACAGTCTGATCTGTCTTTGGAGAAACGAAAGCACCTGATTTAGGAGAGTACATTGGAGTTCGTGGCTCATTTTGCAGAAAACCAAGTTGTTCCTTGGGATGGAGAAAAGATAAATCTTGTGGGATGGGAAAATCTGTTCCTCACCATGATGGTGTCTTTATTCCCCTAAATTCACCCAAGTCATTAAGTTTTCTGCCATCAGCTGCACTGGGAGAGGATGCAGGTGGTGATGAACACTCAAAGCACTTTTGATGGAGAAAGCAAAGGGGTTTGGTGCCTACAATGCTCCAAAAGGAGCCATCAAGGACATTGGGAAGGCTGGGATGCCTCTGCGGGGTCCAAGGTTCACCTTGAGAGACGACACTTCAAAAGCAGGTGGCATTTCAGGTGGCATTCACAGCCTGGGAGGTATCCCAGCCCTGCCCAGGTGTGGAGGGCTGTGGTGGCACAGTGCCACTCCCCAGAGCTTCCTGTCACTTTCTTCAGCAAAGCTTGTGGGGGCTCCCACTTCCCAAAGCTTGTGTTGCAGAGCTTTATTGTCCTGTGTTACACAGAGTGCTCCTTTTCAGTTCCCCTGCCCCTTGATTTGATATTGGAGAACAAAATGAATTGCCACCTGTCTTGAAAAGAAATATTTGACCATTGTCAGCCCGTAATTTGAGCAAGAAATTGTTTGGGAAGGAAAGTTTGGGGTATGTTTTTAAATTCTGGGTTTTTTTTCAAATGTACCACTGTCTTTCCCACAGGGTCCTCCAGGAATCCAGGGGCCTAAAGTAAGTCAATAAATTAAATGTCACCCAGTTTCCCAGCTGCCAGTGCATTATTTACAGGCTCACAAAGGCCTGTCAGCTCTGGAGACTGAGTTTTTTGTCACTGTTGTCACAACACATCCCTTGGTTACACTGTTCAGCAGTTGGCATTTTGGAAAACAAGCCATTTTTCCTTCCAAACATTTACAATCCAAACCCTTCCTCCAGCACAAGAGTTCTGAGGGCTGGTGAGAGTTAGAGTTTCCAAATCAAAAGGCTTAAAGCCTGTATTTTCAGCTATTTTCTTATATGACGTGAACCTGTATTTTCAGCTATTTTCTTATACGATGTGGTCAAGAGCAAAACATCAACAGTAGTGTGGGTATAAACACCCCAGAGAAGGGGTAGGAGGTCGTGGGTGTGTGGGGTGGCTGCCCTGGGCAGGTCTCCTTGGCTGATCCATCTCATTTCTACAGGGTTTGGATGGTGCAAAGGGAGAAAAAGGTGACAGTGGTGAGAAGGGGGACCACGGTGACACCGGACCTGCTGTGAGTTGTTTTCCCAAATCTCACTTCTGGCTGTTGACAGAAACCTGTCTCGCAGGAAACAATCCCAATACCTTGTTTCTTTTTAATTTAAGGGTCTCCCAGGTGCTCCAGGGCTCATTGGTTTACCTGGTACCAAAGGAGAGAAGGTAATCACAGGTGTGGGAGAGGAGCAGGGACATTGGGGTGTAATCCTAAAAGAGGGGCTGTAAAATCCTGCTGTGGGGAGTTCAGCCAGAACTGCAGAGCTGGACCAGCACTACCCTGGCGGGGGGCAAAGGAGCAGCTTCCAACCCCAGGGGCTCCTGGATGAGCCCATGCTCTCACTACCATGTTAAACCAACTGGATCTAAGTTTGTCTGCAAGACCAAACTCAACACAGCACATCATAATTTTTATTTTTACATCTGCAGGGAAAGCCAGGGGAGCCAGGTTTGGATGTGAGTATGGAAACCATTAATTATTCATATAGAAACACAACACACGGGTAACTTGAGATTGTTGGGAAAATATGTAGCTAACACTGTGTAGACTGCTCCCCCTTAAACACAATGCCCATGGAATGGTGGCTGTAGGAAAGGGCTGAATTCAGGCCAGTTGCTGGGCTCGTTCCACTGCACAGTGGAATTGCTCACCTAAAGGTGCTGCCAGGGCTTCCCTTTCCGAATGAGAATATTTGTGTTGGATTCAGTGAAATGAAAATTTCTAATAGCTGGAATGTTACTGGGGTGTGGTGAAGCACTCCAGTTTTCTCAAGAAATTGCTGACATACCAAGTCAACAGGAATAAAATGTCGTTCTTCACTGTGGCAGGACGGGCTGATGGCTGGAGTTGGCTCATGCTGAACTGAGATATCGAGACATTCACACGCTAAACTTAAAAAACTTTTTTTTTTCCTTTTTCCCACCTAAAAATTGTGGTGACAGGGTTTCCCAGGTCTCAGAGGAGAGAAAGGAGAGAGAAGTGAAAGAGGCGAGAAGGTGAGTGGGTTATGGCTGCATTGATGCTCGTGGGGCAGGACAGGCTGCTCCTTTGGCAGGCAGTGCTGCTTGCCCCGGGGGCCAGTGCTGAAAGGCCTTCTGTGCACCCCAAGGACTTGCACATTCCCAGCGTAGGGCAGGACAGGCAGTTAATTCCTACCCACTTGGAAGGGTTTTTGCAAGCCTGCCCCGACCCTAGCACAACCATTGTAGGGAAATGGAGCAGCCTGACAGTTCCAAGTTGCAAAGCATCACTGGTCTTGGTTTGTAGACCTGAAAATGGGTCCAAGTCAAAGGTTTTGTTACAAGGACCATTAAATGGATACCCAGCAGGAGCCAGGAGCCCAGCTGAGCACAGGGCAGCGGCTGGAAGCTGCTGCTCCCATTTGCTGTCAGATACCAACCTGATTTCCAGCAGAAACTGGTCATTTAGTCAATCTATTATAAAATTATCTATTACAGTATTTCTACCCAGCTTTAACTGAAGATTGTCACAGTGATTTCCCTACTCAGCTGAGGTCACACTAGTGCAAGTGTCCCTACTCTGGGTGAGGACTGGGACTCTGCAAATGCTGTGAGATATGAAGCAAAGGTGTTGCTTCCCCTTGCTCCTGATATCTTCCTCTTGTGCTGACAGGGTGAACGAGGAATACCGGGGAGAAAAGGGGCCAAAGGACAGAAGGGGGAACCAGGCCCTCCTGGACTGGATCAGCCTTGTCCCGTGGTATGTCTTCCATTTCACTCATCCTAAGCACGGCTTGCTGGGGCTGAAAAGGAGCCACAGCTTTGCAGCCAGGGAAAAGGAGGGAGGATTTGGGAGTTCTCCCTTTTGCAGTAAATCAGAGCAGATGGTTATTGTTTTCTCACTTTTTGTACTGGTTTATCTGCACTGCTGGAAGTTCACTGCTCACTGTAAGGGATCCTCACTGGCCAGATGGGAGCAAGCCACAGCAGTAAAAATAAAGGACCTTTGTGTAAAAACCTTCTTATTGTAGTCAAGAACAATGGACCTCAGTAGAGCTCTTCAGGAGATAGTGTGAAGCTGCCTGGCTTCTGAGTGTGTTTGAAATCAGGGAGTAGCTGGGTGCAGTGGATGGGAGGCGATTTGAAAAGAAGGGCAGCTCCATCCCTTAATCCCTGCAAACTGAGCAAGGGATGAGCCTGGGGAAGCATGTTGGAGTTGATGGCATCACAGTTCTGCCAAGTGATAGATGAGCTGGAGATCCCCAGGCTGCCAAGAAGTGCCTCTGGGAGAAGAGACCTCCCCTGGTTTCTCTGCCGGTGGCTCAGAGTTGTCCCTTCCCAGACACACCCGGGCCACTGCCCTGCAGCACATACCCCAGTGGGCTTTCCAAGAAACCTCCCGGGTGTTTGAGCCTGTGGAAGCTGGATCTCCCAAGTCCACTTCCAGAACTTCTCATTCATTAGATAGAGCCCAGAAAAAAAAATGTAGAGTGGTTTATAAGAGGTTGTTCCACCTGGTAAAATTTACCTCCTTTTCACATAATGACTAAAACTAGAGAGGTCCTTTCCCTGAAGTGCTTTGAAGCTGCAGGATGAGAAGTATCAAATATAGAGCTGAAACTACTTAAATATAGCTGCTTAAAACTTAGTTCAGAGGCACCTAATTAAGAATGCCAGCTGCTTGCTCCACAGCAATTCAAAAACCCATTTCTTCTCTGAACATGTGACTTTTCCTCACTCCTTGAGCACAGCTACGGCAGCCAAGGCTGCTGTGTAGCTCCACTACACCAGCAATAAGCTCCTTCAGTCAGTATGCTTTATTTTGCCTGAAGATTGAATGTAAACTACAATTAATTTTTTCCTCTCTCGGCATGTTGGGTGATTTACCCTTTATCTCTTTCACTGCACTTTTACAAATGTGAATCTCTGGTTTGTGTACAGAAGATCTTTCCCAGATGACAGACTCTGCATGTCTTGTGAATTCCCTGTTGTAAAACCACTCTGCTGACTCGCCGTGTCATCAGAAATGGAGCTGTGAAGCTCTAGACCCGTCCTCCTCCTCCTCCTCTGCTGAAACATGGGTGTCTCTGTGTAACTCCTGTGTTCTGTATCATTCTCAACAAGCAGTTATTTTTCCAAACAGGGAGATCATAGCATTGCAGGCAGCAAAAGGGACCCAGGTTTGCCAGGCCTGGATGGGGTGAGCCTGCCCTGCCCTTTGGTACAGTATCTGCTCTGTTTTTAAAACTCGCATGGCTTGTTGTGTGTTCCTGCTGTGGCCAAGCCCTGTCCCAAGGAGCAAACCCCTCCAGGGAGAGGAGGGACACAAGACAGCAGAGCTGGAACAAGATGTTTCACTGTGGCATTTGGGGAAGGATGCCAGTGTGTTGTGCCTTCTTCTTTCCAGTTAAAATGACTTTAGATAAGGAGTGGAAATCATGAGAGAACACGCAGGGGATGTCAGTCCCTTTATGGTAACAGATGCTCAAAATTAGTTATGGATCCTCTCAGTACCTCCAGCCCAGTTTGGATCCTCTCATGCCTGTGCTGCTGCAGCCCTTTCAGTCCCATTCCCAGCTGGGATTTGAAAAGCTTTCCTCAAATGGCCAGTCCTGCAGGGCAAGGCCACTGGCACTCCGGGCATCAGAAGGGTTTGCTGTGTCAGCACACAGCTCTGCCCAGAGCTCAGGTTAGGTCCAGTGGTTATGCAGGAAGGTTTGTGCTCTGCTCCCCAAAAGGGCTCTGCACGACTAGCTAAGAGAGGTCATTGTTTTATTTTCATTTTTTTAACCATAGAAAATGCTGCATGTTGGATGATTTGCAGTTGTCCTCAGAGAAACAAAAGGGCAGTAAGCTGTTTCTCTTGCAAAAAGTTAAATTACTTTCAGATGTGTCCAAGAAACCAATTCCTAACAGCAGGCCTGCTCTAACTCTTCATATTTACTCCCCAGAGATGTTCTATTTCCCAAGCATCTCCCATCTCAGCTATACAGAAAACACAGGACCCATCTCTGTTGAAAGCATTGTAAGCTGCAGTAGGGAATTTCTCCAATTAACTACAACATGACCAGTTAGTAAAGCACTTGTGGATTTTCCTGGTTAGTTGCAGGTTGGTTGGAATGTTGACTTTGTTCTGCAGCCCAGCGTGCAGTGGAGGCTTGCTGGGCTTTCAGTCCAGGAGCATCAGCACGAGCCTCACACACAGCCATGAAGAGTCATTCTGGAGTCACTCCAGTGAAACATGGTAGAAAGGTGTGGAGTTTTACGATGGCCAAAACAAGTATGCTGAGTGCACAAGGAGAAGCAGCCCAGCGCAGAAATCAACCCCCTGACCATCAGTGTTAGGGTGCACTTTAACAGCAGCTCAGGATGTTTCAGGTCAAACAAGCACTCTGCACCTTGTCCCCTGCACCCATCACCCCCAGACAACTCTGGCAAATGTACAAGTTTTACCTTTTTTTTTAATAGTTATGGACCAAAATATTGACTGTGTCTGCAGAAAAAAAAAGTGTGTTTTCTAACTAAGGTTACAGGAAAGCATGACTTCTTACACTGTGAGTAGCTGGAGAGGGTTACCTTACTTTACTGCATCTGTTTTATTGGGCATAGGCTATTTTACATATAAAATCAATACAGAATACAAAAAAAGTGATGACTAACATTTCCAGTAAAAAATGTAAAGTTGCATTTTGACCTGTATTTGCACTAGCAGTTCTCTCTGCTGCATGCACATCTTTCCACCCCTAGTGAGTCTGGAGGTGGCTCTGAGGGAAAGGTCAGTGCCTGTGTGCTCTCTGTGGCTCTGCATGCAGAAATTCATGTAATTGGAGATCCAAGAGCCTTAAAAAAATCCAGCATCAGGAAAGGCAGCTGAAGTCAGCTATTTCTTCTGAAGTGTCTTGAGAGAGCTGGTCATACATAGCTCATTCCTCTTCCAAGGGGATTCTTCCTTTCCAGTGTTCTCTTCCTGGTCAGTGAGATCTCTTCTGGCTTTCTCATTTTTGTATGTTTCTTCTATCTCCAGCAGAACAAGACGAATATTTTCACTCCCTTTGCATAGTCCACAACTCATCCTATTCTCAGTTCAGCAACTCAAGATTTCTTAAAGAAACTAAGTGTACTGCAGGATCAAATTTAACACAGTTAGGATACCATCTAGGAAAAAAATACCTACATCACCTCCCCCAAACGGAAAAGCACATTTTAACAAAAAATACATTCTCATATCATGCTTTCCATGTACATGTCTGATGGCAAAAAACACTACCTTATAAAGCAGATTATAAAGCTGATGAACTGATTTCAAATCTTTGTCTACATTTTCTTTGTTTAAAGGAAAAAAAGTGTAGATTTCTGATTTTTTTTTTTTATCCTGAGGTGTATTCAATTTTGTGTTGTGTGTGACACATGGATTATGTTGCCTGCGTATTCATTTCTGTGCACATACAGTAAATGGGTTTTGCATGGTAATTAACAATGCTGCTAAACTTTTCATTGTTGTGACAAGTAAGCTTCAGGTTTTTGGGTCTGACACTTAGGTCAGGAAAACCAAATCTGTAAACTCAATTTTGCAGGGACCAGATGGACTGCCAGTAGCAGGATGTTGGCATAAGGTACAGTAACATTAATAACTGTATATCCTCGAACAGATCCTGAGTAATTTTGCTCCCTGCATGGTGATTGTTTGTACTGCTGCACCGGCTTTAAGCACCAGGTCACAGGCCTGGCAGACAGGACGTTATGCCTTGTGGGAGAGCAGCATTCCAGCAGCTTCAGGTCTTGTTTCCCCCAGCTCTAGACTGGTGCTGGGAACACCAAAAACTTGCTAAGCACGAAAAATCATTGTTAATGCTGTCAGTAGAATGCCTTTTTACAAGCTTGCTCGGGCTTTTATTGTGGCCAAGGAAGCTTAGGAGCCACCCAAGGAAAGGCTACACCATGTGCTCGTGTGACTTACTCAGCCCATACCCTCCAGCTGAGAAGTTAACAGTGGGCTGTCTCTGTTGCAGGGTTCCAAACATTTCTTTTCTAACAAAGACTCTTCTGCCCCTGTATTCATAACTCACAGCCAGTGCACTGCTTCAGTGCTCAAATCAGCACCCTGGGTGCAGGTGGTCAGGTAATTTGTAGCATCTCGTGCACCCAGAGCAGCCAGGAAGTGCTACTGGCAGCCTGGGAGAATGAGGAGACATGTCTTCCTGTAAGATGAGGATTTGATCCAGACTTGTAGGACAATCCTCATTCTCCAACACGAGCACGACACTGAAGCTGAGTGGAATGACTAACCCAGCTGTAAACATGTGGTATGCCGGCACAGGGAGTTAACAGCATGTCACTAACTGGTTGCTAACCCTCAGTTAGAATGTGAGCACACCATTAGTTTTAAGGTTTTAAAACCTTTATCAAAGGTTTTAATTCTGTGTCATTTGCTTGGGTGTACCGTTAATATTAAAAGAAACCTGATTGCCAATCCTTACAGTATTAACAATAAGGTTAGTAAGTGTAATGAATGGAGCATTTCTCTGATTAAAATGTTTGTTTGTGTGTTCTTTTTCAGTGATCTCTAAGCATGAAACACAATATGTAAATAATGTGATATATTTTGATCTTTTTAATTTTTGTATAAAAAAAGGAAAAAAAAACTTTTGACAGTAATATATTGACCTTTTTTTATACTGGATTCTGACATTTATGGACTCGGAAAATAATGTAAAGCTCCCAAACCCATAAAATACGCATGGTAACACAACAGGATTTGATAAAGGTGCCGATGACAGTAGCTGGGGATGAACAGTGTTCACTGCTCGTGCTGCAGTGTGAACTAACAGTACTGGGCCAGCCTCGTGTGCCTTATTGCATGAAGGAGGGCAAAATCCCCGTCCTAATTTGGCTCTCAACTCCATATTTGCATTGCACACGCACATTAAAAGGGTGAAAAAACCTGGCTGAAAACAAAGAAAAGAAGGATGCAGCCCTAAAAATGCAAGAAGCTGCTGTCTACTGTCTGGTCAAACAGAAGAAGGATTTGCAACCTGCAGAGGAAACAAAGCCAAGCTCCGTCCATCTCTACCTGCTGTGGGCGTGACGGAAACAGCAACTCTGGGGCTAAACAGAACAGCCTTGACTGCCTGGGGTTATTTCCTCCACAATCAACAGAAACTTTTATCCTCAAGAGGAATTACTCTGGGTCCTGTTCTGCCTGAAGTGTGCAAGCACTTTGTTACTGTGGGACACAAATTCGCCAGGAAGCCTCCGCTGCAGAATTTCAAAACAGAAAAACCTGGCAATACTTTCAGTGCAGGGAGCTGCAGGACAGGGAAGGCTCTGCTTAAGTCCCTTCTTAAACAACAGAGCACATAATGTTGCTCTTGGGGTTCCCAGAAACTGGGAGTTTGGAGTATGAATTTGTCTTGGTTCGTGGGGTTCATTTGCTTTTTATTTCTTCTTGGTTTACGTGGTTTTAACTGTAACTAACTCTGCACACTCTTGATGTCTTATTTCTCTTCACCTTTTCAGTCTCTTTTGTTAAATTATCTCAAGCACATCCCACGCAGAGCAGGGTAATGAATAAAATCATTATTATTTTGATATCTGCATATGCCACTGTGGCATCAACTAAAAATTGCAAACTATTCCACAGTTCACATTTTTTAAGATGTTGAAAAAACAGCAATTGTGCAGCAGAGAGCCATAAAAAAATATTTCAAAGAGGAAGAAGATGGCTTACAGCTGAGTCTGTTCAGCTTACAATGAAGATCAAGAGGCAACCAGATTCCTTTAGAGGGAGGAGATACTTTGTATTAACAAGTTTTTAAACTGAACAGAGAAAGATGTACAAATATTCATCCAATGGGCAGAAGTTGAAGCCACACAAACTCAAAAAAGTAAGCTGTGGATGTTTACTAGTAAAACTGGTTAATCCTAACCAGACCAGTGATATAATTGCCACCACCTTAATGCCTTTTTGCTTTAACAGATCGTGTCTGGAGGAAATACTTAGCTCAATACAAGTTGCTGGGTTCTGCGCAGGAGTTGTAGGTGAAATTAAGAGCCTGACCATAATATCAAACATGGTATTATGGCTTTTTGTGGCCTTGATCTTAGAGAATACAGAAGGGAGGCGTTTTTGGTGCACTGAGTAGATGCAAAACCTCTGTTAAGATTCTTGCTTCACAGCCACTCTTACTGCATCTGCTGCCAGAGAGGGCTTGAGAGAGGGGTGTGACCGTCCAGGTGCAACCTGCCCTGTCTTGCTCTGATATTCTGAAGAACAGTGGGAATGTGCTTTGTGCTCCACGCAGGTAGGGTGATGTCTGGTGCTTGAGTTGTCATCTGTGACCAGGCTCTGGGTGTCCTTGAGCTTATCCCCAGAGTCAGGGGAGCCTGTGCTCTGCGCTGGTCAGTGCTGAAATGGCCACCAAGCTTGGGAGAGGTGACACAGCTCAGAGCTGTAGGCAGTGAATCTCAGAGGCTACACCTAAACATCACTGGCTTTGTGGCTGTACTTGGCATCTCTACCAATTACTCACTGTTTCCTTGGTCACCATATAGATTAAATCCATGTAAATTCAGATCAACTAACAAATCAAGAAACAACAATTATGTAACTCAAAACAGCAATGAAAATGCATTTTATTTACTTCCATTTCATGTTCTCAGCTATCACTTTTGGTGTAGGGGTTTTTAAAGGCATAAGGAGCAGCAAACAAGCTCCCACTGGCCTTTAGTGCTTTTGAAAAACCCCTTTAATATCCCAAATTAAAGCTAAAAAATTTTCTGTGAAAGGTTGAAGGCAAATCTCTCATTGATGTCACCAGGAAGATCTGTAATTGTTCCCTTAATGTACAGTTGCTCTTCCCATCTCCCCCAGTCATCTTTAAACTAAATGCAGTTCACTATTCCAAACCACGCTCTGGGCTTCTACACTCAAATTCCTGCACATGTCGTGTTCATGGAACTTCTTTCAATATCAATGAGAGTTCAGTCCCCAGAATGACTGCAGAAAGCACAAGAATCTGGAAGTGTCCACAAACAATCTACAATGCAGATAGAAAAGTCTTGTTTTACATACGCTGGCAAAAACTAAACAGCTTTCTATCTAGCTCCTACTTGAAAAAGTTTGATATCACTGAAGCTACAAGACAAGCTAACCTCCAAAGCTTATGAAATTATATTAAAATTTATATTTTCTCTGAGGAAATACCCCGAAGTCCTATTATCTTCAGGTAAACAAGTCAGTATTCCGTCTTCAACTTGTGGAATATCCAGTGCTTGTAGGCATCAACTGTGACCACTGCCAGGCCTGCAAAACATTGATACAGAATACCAGAATAGTGCTTTACCCTCTCACACCGCTCTGCAAGGCTGCCGTCCCCCTCCCAGCACAGAGCCTCTGCTGCCACAGCACCCAAGACATTTGTTTGTAATGCAGAAAGGCTGGAATTACCATCCTAGCACAGGAGTGCAGCTGTATCCACCCCCATCAGTGCTACAGCTCAGCTACCAAACCTTCTTGTGATCCTCCCTGGAAATTCCTAGGCAAAGGCCCTCGGCTGGTTCTGCACGTACAAAGATCATCTATGCACCTGCAGCCAGTCAGGGATGTTCAGGACACTGGGCTCACTGCCCATGTGCAGTGGCTCCTCTGGACTCCTGCTGCTGCCACTCCCCTCAGGAATGCTGGCACGTACGGCTCCTGCTGCATGCTGTTGCCACTTTGGCTATGAGGAACTAACCAGTAGGTTTCCAAGGCTTGTGGGTGGTACATCTACTGTACTAACCCCTCCTCATCAAAGGAGCAGAGACCTGTGGAGAGCAGAGCTCCAGGGAGCAGAGCAGGGAATGGATCCCCCAGTGGGGCTGCCACTGGCACCTGAAGTCCTTCCTGGTCCTCAGCTGAGATTGGTGCATTTGGCCTTTATATTCTGAACAGAGCGTACCTGGGTCCCTGCCCATGGCACAAAGCTGGACCTAGATGATGTTTAAAGACCGTTCTAAGCCCAGCCACGGTGTGATTATCAATCACATTATTCATGATTGGCTTTATCCGAGAAACTGTTGGGTTTTGTACTGATTACACAGAGTCTAAGAGGAGATCTGTTTAGACTTCTATGTGGCTTACGCACAAACATATTTAGAAGAGTAGTTGTTAAATACAGAGCAGTCATGATCTTATTGCAATGAGTTAAAAAGATGTGCTTTGCTCTGCAAGTTCTTGCCAGATCAGTTGATTATTTTCTCCTTCCATAAGAAAATGTTTATCTGCATCTTTCTGAATACTTTGACTTTGCGAATAGCTCACGAAGACAAATATTAGGTAGTACTGGCAGTCTTGCTCAAAACTCAGTCATGATCTCAGCCTTTGACATAGCTTAGGGCATTTTTTTCCCTAGGAAACCTCTCTTCTTTTGTTTTCCCCTCTGGTTTGAAAGAATCTGAGACTGCTTTACAGCAATTCCAAAATGCAGCTGAATGTTACCACTGTATGTCAGCAGCAATGGAGATGATTGACAGGGAGGCTGCGAATGCTTATGAAATGTGGGTTGGTCTGAGACTGAGCCACTGATTTTTCTTGATCACTAAAATATTTGGTGTAACTTCATGAATTCATCAGTAGACATTCTGGGTAACACACTGAAGTTACTGATGTTGGGGGAACCTGAAACTCAAGATAAATGTATTTTTGTTTTTTAGTTGACAAAACAAAATTCCTGCCTGTAATTTAACTGCCTGTGAAAGCATGGTGGTTTTCATGAGGTTAAGCTAACCATGTCTGCTGCCTGGCAGCAGAGGACCCACACCTTTCTTTAAGCCTTGTTCCTTTTAAAACTGTAGCTAATGACTATCTTTCCACTCGCTACCACCACCCTCTCTCTAACACACTATAGCCCAATCAGTTTTGGAAGCAAAGTTCCCAAACTGAATCGTAAGGGCACAGGAACTCACATGAGACCCCTAAAAGGTTTTTCAGCCACAAAGCTCTGCAGGCAGGGCTGCCTTGCCATGAGACACAGCAAATGCGTTCTGTGACTGAGGCTGGAGCTGCTGCTGGCTGTGGTTGTGTCAGTGCTGGTGCTCCAGGAGCGGTGATGCTGCACCCAACTGTGAGTATGGGGAGCGCTCCCTAAAGCTCCTGGGGAGGATGGATTTGGGGAAGAAGGTAATAAGGCAGAAAAATCCCATGTGTGTAACTCCACAGTGCTGGCAGCTTGAGAGGAACCTTGCCAGAGCGTGAATCCGATGATTCGGCCTGTTCTGATGGGGACAAATGAGATTAATTCAGAGTTTTGCAGCTCAACTGTGGCTTGGCCAGTGAGCTCAGGAATATTTCTCCGGATTATGAAACAGGTGGCAGAGAAATCCTGATCTGACCCCAAACTGAAACTGTTTCCAAGTGTCAGCTCATCAATATTTTAGTTTAAAAAAATCATAATCAAGATATTGCCACATGCTTTGTTTTATTCCCGTGGGGAGTCTCCTCTCCTGTATGCACTGCTTCTGACAATTCCTGTATATATAATGGTGATGAATTTATTTCTGTATGGATTTTTCTCCTGTGTATTTAAAAATAAGAATGTTTCTTTTAACGATAAGCAAATTTCTGATGTGTTTTCTTTTTAGGAAACTAATAGATAAAATATTTAGATGAGCTTTTGTCTTCTGTAATTTCATAGATTCAGCATTTAAAATCCTCAAGCAAACCAGCAAAACACGTGGGAGGTTTCAGCAGTTTCAGATATCCAATGCAATGATGCAAAGTAATCCATGGAAAATGACACCTGTGGTTTTAAGATTGTTATAGTAACCACTGCCCAGGGTAAAGTTTTATACATAGTGTTTTGCACTCAGCTAAATATAGCAGGCTCTTGGGCAAGAATGCAAGAACTCACATGTTGTAATGCACAATTGATTAAAGTAAGTTTAAAAAAATTAATCAAAAAATTAGGATGCCAAAAAGTTTCCAGCTTTATCATAATGGTAAATAACTCCCCTGGCCTGTTAATGCAATGTGCATTAGATTAGAAAGGTGTTCCCTGGTCAGTGAATTCTGGTTCGATGCTGCCCTCTAGAGGAGACTTTTTTTAAAATAGAAGCAAATTTTATGCTGTGACAGTGTTCCTTAATTTACAGCACACATGACTTCGGTGTAACTCTGTGGTTTGAATAGTTATTTGTGAAAGCAGGAGTGCATGGACAGAAACTTTAATTTTTTTTTTCAAAATCTGGTATTTCTTTCTTGGGAAATACCATTGTATTCTCACGTTTTTTCAGTTCCACTGTTGCCCAGATAATTTAAAGCGTTACACAAATAAAATCTACCTATAGTAGGCTACCTGACACATTTCTATTTTTAAAATTTTGAGCATGGAAGCTCTGAAATATTTCTTTTGTAGGCAACAAAACATTAATGTGTGCAAAACATTAATAATAACAAATGATAAAAATATAAAAACTTAAATGTCCCCAAACCACTCATCCTGGAAAAAGTGCAGGTATGTGGCTGAATTCAGATCAGTGAGTTTGGTTCCAGTGTGCTCTAACATAGGAAGGAGTGTCCTCAGCAGTATCCAGGGCTGGAAAGAACCTCAGTATTACTTTGTTTAATTCAGAACTCCTGGTTTTCACCTGTTCAGGACAGGCTGACATGCTGAGCAGCACAGCCAGCCTTGCAGGGGTTTAACCAGGAGATTTTCAAGTGAGAAGTGAAATACATGGGTAATTTCAAGAGGCCTGTGACACTTTAGCTTGCCAAGGCAATCACTGTGGCACACACTGCACCTGGCAACTTTACAGGACAGGATTTATGCACACATATTCCTTGACTCTTTTGCAATAGTGTTTTAATTTTTTTTTTTAACAAAAAGGAGGGGGGAGAGAGAAACATCTGGTCACTCTAGTTAGTCCAGTCTCAGTGTTATTTACTGGAATCACCTCCCTTTTAACTGTGTCCCTGGCACCGCACTGGACCTGGCCATAATTAGTTCAGTTTGAAATACTCCACAGTACTTCCACTTGGGGCAATCTGTTGCAGACTGAACCAACCACTGAGTAAAAAATCCACTTCCTAAACTTTATTTTCCCTGGTGATCATTTATATTTGTAAGCTAAAAATTACTTTTAGTATTTTCACACCTCCAGGTGAATTACTGCAGCTTTGCCATGTGCTTGTGTCCCATTAGATGGCGCAACACAAGGGATGTGTGACTGTTGTGTAACCTGTAGCTAAAGGAAGTGCTGAAAATCTGTCACTTAGGAATGAATGGAGGAAGGACTCAGTAGATGTTATTATTGTATACTGCTTCAGAGAGCCTGGGGGGAACCACAGGAAGGCTGGGAAACATGAGTTCTCCATGCATAACAAGTTGAATTATTGACAAGAGAGTGGAGTAAGAAATACATTAATAACATTAGTGGTTTTCCTACGTCTTAGAACAATTAATTCCTCTTTTGTTAAGTTCTGGTGGAAGTTGCCTTAAGTATGGTTTCATGGAACAGTCAGCTCACTTCTGCGTCAGCTCACTTCTGTGGTCTCTTATATAACGTAGGTATTAATGAACAGAAACTTAAAATGGAGGTGACCCAAGTATCTGTAAATGACACTGATACCATCTGCTGCTTATTACACTGTAAACACTGTATTTGAACAGCTCATTTTACATTAAGTGTAGGTGAGTGCTTATCAGACTTACATTTCTGCAATTTCATTAAAAAATTAGGATCTGGTTTTGCAAAGCAAAAGCACCCATGGTATCCACTGCATTTGTGAATTTAACAGGAAAGGTCATTAAGTTGCCATCAGTGCAAATGAGAACTGGAGCCTGTTATGTTTGCTGGTTTGTTTTATAGAGTGCCGTTTTATAAAGAATTTCATAACAGCTTTTTGTGTTTCAATTTGGGTTTCTTTTTCTGCTATCTTAAAAAACAATCAAAAATACTTAATATGAAGAATGTTCAGCACAAATACCACAGTCAAAACTGAAAGCCCCCTGCTTTGCTGCATTACATGACTTTGGACATAGAAATGTTCCAAAACTGGTGCATATATTAGCATCTGAGAAACTGCACCTGCTCATATTTCAAATCCAGCTGACAATCTTACTTGTATACAGTTTAGAAAAACACACGCAACATGTGCCTTATCTGTCCATGTTTGTTTTGAAATTATGCCGATAGAGCTTAATCCTCTACCACGTTATGCAAGTGTCCCTTATTTATGTGAGCGGTTGCATCACTCCAGGGAGGCTGTTCAGAGGAGAAAGGGCTGTTTATGTGTTTGCAGCTTGCCAAAAATGAGTTTTGAATGTGTTTACATGGTATTTTATACAAAACTGGCTAAATTTCTGTAAAATGTATCACCTTTGAAAAGAAATATATAGATACTAAAATTACAGAAAATGTACTTCACATCTCTATTTGCAAATTTTCTGTGATTTTTGATCATGTATGTGCCAGGGAAAGTACTCTATTTACTCTTCTTTGGGGAACAACTACTTTAAAAATGAAGGCATTAATAACAGTATTTCTTATCCATTGTTTTAACATGTTAAAATGGTATTAATTAGTACTGCATCATGTATTTCTAGTTTAAAGCTGTAACGGACAATGCATTACCTTGAGACCTAAAAAAAATTGTTTTTTCTTGTGCTTTTTTTAATAAAAGCAAAGACTAGATTTTAAAAAACGGTCTCTCTGTACATATTACTTTTACAATTGTGTGAATATGTATAATGAACTCTGCATTTGTAACCAAGAGTAAACTTTCCAAATTGTAAATGTTCAGGTTGTTATTATAAATAGCTAGTAAATATCTTAACCAGACAAGAGTTCAAATAAAGATTAACAGTCATTATTAACTTTTTCTCCACTGTCTTTTGTTACTTAAAACCTGACCTTTATGAAACAATGGAGTTAGACTAAGTTCAATCTAACTTTGTGTACCAATGCAATTTGGTTTTGCATTTTCCATACTGCACAAAATTTAAACTGCTCCTGTGTTTATCAAGTAATTGCAACTAGAGATAATTATTGGTGGCTATATCTAGTCAGCAAAATCTGCCAAGTGTAGTTTTAAAATTATCTGCTCTGTTGTTCTACAGTTTTAAGAGCTGTTTGTCAGTTTAAACCAAAAGAATGTGAACATGTACTTGGAAGGAAAAAAAATGTGGCATTTTCTAGAATCAAGTTGGACAAGTTGATGAACTTCATTATGGGATACAAAACCTGCAGTAGCAGAACTCAATCCATTGCAGAACCTCCTTTCTGGTTCTTTATCTTCCTATTTTTCCTTACGTAATTCCAGTCAAACAGGAATGAAAAACAGATCATTCTAATCTGATTGACAGCATTTCCTCTTTTAATCCTAACTATTACCTGTTTTAGGATTGGCTCTAAAGGAGTCGGTCAAGTATCTCCCTATCTGCCACCAACCAAACACAGGGGTACAACATATAAAATGTTGGGTTTGCTTCTGTTGAAACAGTGAATTATGTGTTGAAGAATTATATCAGTTCTTCCACCTAGGCTGCCCGCTTAAATGATTTTCAACTGTAAAAGAAACTTCCTCGATCTGTATTTCAAAAGAAGAGTGCTACAGCTGTACTAATGATCCTGAAGAGCCTGTTCCTCCCTCCGACGTGAGTGGGGTGTGGGGCTGGATGCACCCGAGCAGTGTAAACCCCTGGGGTGTCTGGTTGAAGGCTGAGCTGCCAGCAGCCCCGCAGGGCCCCAGGGGCCGCAGCCTCCCCCCAGTTTGTCCCCACTCCTGCCTGTGAGGGAAGCGCTATTCCGCCGGGTCCCTGGGTGAGCTCCTGCCCCGCTCCTAGCACATGCAGGAGCCGAGCC
>VYZQ01028997.1:39462-55006 GCA_013400655.1 Mystacornis crossleyi
CGGGTGTGGCCGGGGCTGCGCTGGGCGTTACGGGCGGGCAGTGCCCGTGTCCCTGCGCTGCCGCCGCCGCCGCCNCGGAGCGGAGCCCGCGGCCCCCGCCCGGCGGCAGCGCCATCGCGCCCGGGCTGAAAGCAGGACAGCGCCGGAGCGCTGCGCCCGCGCAGCCCTGTGCACTGCTGTAATTAACAGTAATTAGCCTTTCTTAAGGAGGGGGATTACGAAACTGCACTATAAAACCCGTATGATACCGAGCGCGCCTGTTTATGGAGTCTAAACTGCTTAGAAAGCGTTTTCTGTGAGCCCAGCGGAAGCACGGCTAGGGCTGGAGACCGTGCTGGGCCAGGCGAGGTTCTGGCTCACGAACTATTGCCCGTCTTTCAGAAAACTAATTATACTAAAACCCTGATGGAATTACCAACAAACGTCTGCCCTCTTTGACAGAATGAGGGACAAGACTCAGTTCCAAACTTCGCATTACCCGTGGAGTTTCAACCAACCTAAAACAAGTCTTAATTCTGTAGACCATCACCAAGAATGGCAGCACAACTCTTTTAACTGTGGGGATATTTTCATATAATATGTATGCAAGTTCAAGGCTACTTTAATGTGTTTTAAAAATACAAAAGTTGGGCTGAAAGTAAATGCTGAAATTAGAATTATGCCAGTTACACACACCTGAAAAATACCACTCTGTGTATTAAACCTTTTTCTAACTGATTTGCCCTGCCACTGGCAACAAAGACCCAGCCTCTGCAAGCACTTTCTTAGCATCTTTTGAACAGTTGGGAGACGCTTACAAAATCCCCCAACTGTTTAGCCAGCTCAAACAGAAAGTATCAAGATTCCTGCTGGGGAGGGATAATGAAGCACTTTCTCACCTCACTACTGTCCTTTGTCATGAATTTGACAATGGCTTTGTATTTATAGTCGAATTATTTCTGATTAAGCCATCTTTTACTAAATGAAGTATGGAAGTTTGGCATTGCTCTTCACAGTCAAATCTCTGCAACTCCTACTCAGGCAGATGTGTTTCCATTTTACTTGTTTGGCAATTCATTTAAAAAGTGAAACAAAACAAATGCACTTAAGTAAACCCAGCCTTATAAAATCACTCAGCGTTTTAGCTATGGTTAGTGAAGCTGTAACAATCACCTGCACCAAACTACCTTGAAAATCAGGACTTCGACAGGAATAGAACAGTAAGAACAATAAAAAGAACATAGCACAAGGTAAGAGACACAAAGAACAAAAAGGGCACACAGCACAGCAGTAAGGAATTGCAGTTAAGATGGGATGAAACTATAGAGGCAAGTCCTACTGCTGTGGCTACATCCTAAGTACGATTTTTAGGTTTGGAGCGTGTTTTCCCTGTAAATCTAAGAAAATTTGAGTACAAGGCCTTAGGTTTAGGGGCCAAAAGCAGGATGACTGTTCCAGCAAACAGGAGAAATGTCTTTTACCAGCAGAATAAACTCATGAAGATTTATTTTGCTTTCTGATGCTTGTCATAGCTCTTCTTGCAAGCTGTTTTTTTCTAATGATCCAGTGAAGATCGTGAAGGCAAAAGGCCAGTATATGTATGATGAGAATGGGAGACAATACCTTGACTGCATAAACAATGTTGCTCATGGTAAGCTAAAGTCATAGTATTGGATGTTATTTGATGCTGTATTTTTCTAAGCAGAACAAAGAACAATCAGTAATTTTACTATGGTTGCACTGTGCTGGGAGAGGGGGTGTTTAATTGAAAAAGTGGAAGGAAACTTTCTTGAGCCTGTAGTTTGGGGAATTACAATTTGTTTGGATTTGTGTGTGTGAATGTGCTTTCCAGGCTTGCTTCCTGTCCTTTCTTCCTAGAAATGTGTCTAAAACATACAGATTTTTTTCCATGGAAACTCAAGTAAAGCACCTCACTGTAAAACTAACAAATGACATTTTGTTGTTTTTGTAAAAGTTACTGTTAAGTGTTCTATCACAGAACCACTGCTCGGTGTGGTGCCGTAATGGTGTATGATGAAGTAACTGCTGCTTTCGTACAGGATTTGAAATCTCTCTAACCTAACTCCTACCAGGGGCTAGTAATTCTTTGATAGTAAAGCTTACCTGCACCTTCCCAAACTCCTGAACTACATAAATGCCTAAATCCAGCATCGAATCAGACACTATTTGTTTCAGCATATCAATTTCCAGTACTAACTACAAACCTTTAAATACAGTAGGAGGCAACTTCAGACTTTCTGAGGAGCAAAATGTTTTTACAAGTTGTACCATTATTAAGGCCCTACTGATAATATCTCTGTACGATTAGAGAAATCTAAGTGTTAAGCTGGCATGTGAATGAACACCATGGGTAATACAAAGAACTCTCAAACCACTCCCCACATTCTCTTGCAGTTGGGCACTGTCACCCTGATATAGTAAAGGCAGCCCATGAACAGAATCGATTGTTAAATACAAATTCTCGTTACCTTCATGACAACTTGGTTGATTATGCAGAGAGACTTTCAAAAACACTACCTGAGAAATTATGCATCTTCTATTTTTTGAATTCTGGGTAAGTTGGGTACATTAGAATTAATACTGGGGCTTTAGTAAGTATATACAGACAAGTACACACTTGCTTATCAACAGCCAGTTTCAGTCTGGTGTGGATGTCTAGATACTGACAAAAACATGGGTTTGGTTCTGCAAGCTCTCTACCTGGGAACTAAACTAGTGCTTTATTTAAGGGTTTTATTCTATTTGTAAGACCTTGGACTACAAAACAGTAAGGTCAATATTTACTGTATTAGTTTCTTGTCTGATTTGTCTACTGACTTGGGAATTATTCTCAAAATGCAGTTCTTCTGCTGGGGGGGGGTAGGGGCGGAGCATATTCCTAAGCAAGCTTCATCTGGAAGGAAAAAAAAAGCCAAATTGTTTCTGCAGTAGTTCCTGTACTCTGGCTTTTAAAGATGGGTTCTGTTCTGGTGAACAGTCCTACCTAGTGACTGATACTAGCTGATCACTAAGGAATTTGTGCATAACATGCATTGAGTTGTGTCTGCTCTCTGCAGACACAGAGAACAGTGCAAGGGAGGTTAGATTTCAAAACTCAGGACACATCCAAGATGAAGCAATTACTGAATTTTTCCTTTGTAGATCTGAAGCCAACGACCTTGCCCTGAGATTGGCACGGCAGTACACAAAACATGAGGATGTTATCGTTTTAGACCAGTGAGTACATTGGCAATTTAGGGGTACAAGGCTCAGTTTTGGCCAACAGTCAGAGCATTCTTGAAATCCTCCTGTAGTAGAAAGACTGTAACCAGGAAGCTGAGGGAAGTTATTTTTGCCTCTGTTCAGTATTTGCCAGCCCAGCCCCAAGAGCTGTGGTTGGGCTCTCCAGCACATGACAGCTGTTGACACACTGGAAGGAGGCCAGCAGTGGCCTGCCACGATGGGAAGGAAGCCACAGCAGTGAGAGATACTGGGTTTGTTCAGCTGCAAGAGACAGCCAGGCAGCTCTCACTGCAACTACAACTATCTCTCATGGGGAGAGCAAAGAAGATGGGAGCCAGGTGTGAAGATGTATGGTGACAGAAAAAAGACCTCAGATCTAAGTTCAAATCTGAGGAATTTTGATGAGACATAGAAAAAAAATGTCTTTTGCCATGACAGGGGGTGGTCAACTACTAGAACAGGATGCCTACAGTCTCTGGAAACTCCATTGCTGGAGGATATTCAGAAATAGGCCCTTCCAGTTGTTCTGCAATCTTTTGATACTGCTCAGGTGTCCCGCTGTGATTCCAGTCACTGGTGCAGGCAAACCAGTGACAAGTCCTGTAATCTCTGAGTCCCTTTTATTCAGATATAGCAAAAAAATCCAAACAGTACTAAGCTTATTGACAGAAAAGAAATTGCAGAGCTGTTCTCAGCTTAAGTTACTGAATTTCCTACCAAGTGATAGCGGCTGGCTACTCTTAACTATTTGGAATGCTAATACTAAAGAACTCTTGATACTGAGAAAATTACTGTTTAGTTCTGCCAATTGTTTTTAAGTGCTTACCACGGACATCTGACATCTTTGATTGACATAAGCCCATATAAATTCAGAAATCTAGAAGGACAAAAGGAATGGGTCCATGTGGTATGTACTTCAGCCTATATCTATCAATTACCTGTCACTTGAATTAAGTTGTTTTTTATGACATACTGAACGTAGGATACTGTTCCTTTGCATAGGCTCCTGTTCCAGACACATACAGAGGACTTTACAGAGAAGACCATGAAGATTCAGTAACAGCCTATGCTGATGAAGTAAAAAATATTATTGAGCATGCACATAAGAGAGACAGAAAGGTAAAACATTATTTCTTTAACTGTTTGTCTTGTATTAGAAATTAATGTGCCTGTCAGTGCAATTCAGAGTTACTAAGCTACACGGTATGGACTTGTCAAAAAGAAAAGATCACATTAATCATGCAAAAACCATCTGAGGACAAAGAGCTTGCTCCACAACTTTCTATACTGTATTCAAACATCATATGCTGTGTTTCAGATTGCTGCATTTTTTGTTGAATCTCTGCCAAGTGTGGGTGGTCAAATCATTCCCCCAGCAGGCTATTTTCAGAAGGTTGCAGAGTAAGTGGTCATTCATTATCCTAACTTTTTAAACTTAACATATTTGGTAAATAGATAATTTCTCTGCCTGCTGTAGCATAGAGCTTGATAGGCAGGAAATTACCCAAACCTTTATGTTAGAATGTGAATTTTAGATATGGCAAAGACCTGCTTATAAACACATGGTATACAGTATAGGCCTGTATACATTTGTTTCTTCAAAGCTTGCAAAGTAACACTTTCTGCATGTTCTTAAATGGTAAATGCTATGTTCTCTTTCCTTTTAGGAGATAATCAGATCTGTTCTGTTACAGGCATGTGCACAAGGCAGGAGGTGTATTTATTGCAGATGAAATTCAAGTTGGCTTTGGCAGGGTTGGCAAGCACTTTTGGGCATTCCAGCTTCAGGGAGAAGATTTTATACCTGATATTGTCACTATGGGGAAACCAATAGGAAATGGGCACCCACTTGCTTGTGTAGCAACAACAAAAGAAATTGCAGAAGCATTTGCAGCCACAGGAGTAGAGTATTTTAATACAGTAAGTAAACAATTGCCCACTTCTGTGAAAGAGGTAGATCATTATGCAGTGTTTTTATTAATATTTAGCACAATAACTAAAAAGTAACTGTGTTATTGTGCTATTTGTATCTATGTTTCTAGGCTGTGGCTCTCTATGTATTGATTTCATGTGATAAAAATGACAGTATGCTTCTTGTATCACTGAGGCTACGCTTTCAGTGACATGACTGCATCTTTCTTCCCTTTCCATGGCTCTGTGTGTTCCTTTCCTGGGCTCAGTTTGGTGGAAACCCTGTTTCATGTGCCATTGGATTAGCTGTGTTAGATGTGATTGAGAAGGAACACCTTCAGGCTCACGCCACAGAGGTAGGCAACTTCTTGATGAAGATACTGAAGGAGCAGCAAATCAAGCATCCCATCATTGGTGATGTCAGGTATTAGTGCCTTATTTACAGTTTTAGCTGCTTTCTGTTTGGTTCAGTCAGTCGCAACAGATAATGTTTTGAGAAATAAATTTAATTTTGTGTTTTCAGCAAAAATAAGCAGCCTCCTGTACATTAAAGCAAAACAAACTTGAGCTTATCAGAAGTCTCACATACTTTGCCACTCTGGGCCAGTACTGTTTTATCAATTTATTAGCTGCTAAAGGAGTTCCTGTTTGAACTCAAATTTGACGTGCACACAGTACAGAAGTGATGAGCTAGATGGAAAACATGCTCAACATCCTGTCCTGCACTGCCAGTGTGAGCAGACAGAAGTCTGTATTACTTACATTTCTTCAAAACAGCAAAACCTTTTCTAGCAGTAGCCAAATGTCAGGTAATTCTCATGCAGTAAAGCTCTGGTCTCAAAAAAACCCCTCAGTTTAGTTCACATGTAGTTCCTTCCTCTGACCCTGACTGACTGTTTTTATTCTTTTACAGAGGTTGTGGCTTATTCATTGGAGTGGACTTAATCAAAGACCAAGCAGAAAGGACTCCAGCCACAGCAGAAGCAGAGCATTTAATAACAAGGTACGTGGGACAATCATGGAGTTCCTCAATGTAGGA
This sequence comes from Mystacornis crossleyi, assembly GCA_013400655.1. NCBI lineage: Eukaryota > Metazoa > Chordata > Aves > Passeriformes > Timaliidae > Mystacornis > Mystacornis crossleyi. Next base: position 45,635 of record VYZQ01028997.1, read on the forward strand.
GGCAAGCACACAATTACAGATTACCCTTGCCACTCAGGAGCTGCTAAAATACAACCAACTGGCCAAAACTGAGACCAGTCAGTGTAGAAGGGCACTGTGTGACAGCCTGCAAGCTGGTGCTTGGAAGTTTTCCTCAGCTACATGCAGAGGTAAAAATAATTCTTTGTTATTGCTCTTTCCAGACTTAAGGAAAAATATATTCTACTGAGTACAGATGGGCCAGGAAGAAATGTGCTGAAATTCAAGCCCCCAATGTGCTTCAATATGGAGGATGCAAAATTTGTTGTGGAGACAATTGACAAAATACTAACAGGTAAAAAATTATCAAAACCCTCAAAAATAGAGGGTGTTTTTTGAACTGCATCAAAGACAGTGCTGAGCTATTGAGCCTGGAGCCAAGATGGTAGATGCTGAGCACATAGCCTTCCCTTCTAAATTATTCTGTGTTGAAGATCTCTAACAAAAACTACTTCCTCTACAGCTGCATGTGCCTTTTAAAATAGCTTTGCTCTGACTGAGGTTTGAGTGTTCAGCTTATCTGAACAAGCACAACTTGCAAAAGCCGTACACCTGTTCCTGAACACCATGATCTATATGCTTTTGCCACTTAGCTTTTTATACAACTTCTACACACTTGGCATTAAGAAAGTTAGTGTAAAAAAGGTCACAAAGTCATGACTTTACTAAGCTGCTGTTTATTCTCTCTCCAGATATGGAAAAAGAACATCTGAACCAATAGAAAACACCTATTTGTTCTCCCTGAGCAGGTATTTACCTATAGTCACCTAGTACTATTTAAAAGCCAAGGTTCCTAAACATAACTTCACAAGCACTGTCAGAATAAACCTTCCTCAGAGATGCTTTTACTCAAAGTCTGCAGGAATTTCTGGGAATCTCCAAGCACGGACCACGCTTGGGTACGTCCAGCATTCACAACTACCTTCTATCAGTCTGACACTCCCAGCACCAGTGTGCATCACTTGTTTGCAAGCAAGGGCCAACATGTCCCAGACGTGACTGCCTCTAGAGCATGCAAATGACTGCACATCCACACAAACAGAGCTTTTCTGATTGCTGCTCAGTGCCTTAAGGCTCCAGTCAGAAGCTGGTCCAGCTGCATAACCACTTCTCAGCAGGTCTCCCTGTAAGTGTCATTTCAGGTTCACAGCTGGTATCTTATCCTTCAGGATCAATTTACCCCTAGACTCAAAAGTTTGTGGGTATCAGAGTTAGACTGGTACTATTAAGTCTTCAAAGCCTTGTTATGTCTTCATCTGTTGAGGTCCCTCAGTAGGTTGCCAAGAGAACATCTGGCTGCAACTCAGTTTGCTAAAGCACATTCATGAGCACAGTGCACACTTACAGTTAACACCTTGATAATGCCCTTTGGTACACTTAGAACTTCTTCAAACTACTGTGGCTAAAAGGCAACCATGTGTTTAGTAGAACTCTGGACAGCGGGGCAGGAATGCACCTAATGTGATCATTGTGAGCAGTGTAATCACTGGTGGCCTCAACCACCCTGAGATTCACAGTGCTATGGCCCTGAGCTAAGGGGAAACATGTTTTAGTTCAGTGTAATATTAGTATAGCAGGCACAAGAAAAATGTGTTAATATTTTATTTAGCAAGTTAATGGAAAGACATACAGCTGTTTATACTACTTATTCTTAGGAACAGAAAGATTACTTAACAGTGCCAGTGCAAATTAGAGGCCTAATGACTTAATGTGCTTGTCTGTAATCTAAACTAAGCAAGAAAAATGCCTTTATTTTCTACAGGAAACCAAGAATGCAAAAAGCCTCTTACTAAGTACAGTACTAGTAAGACACTTACATATAATGTAAGCGAAAATGAGGCAATGAAGTAATTTCTTTTAATGATACTTTTACAAAAAAAACCATAACATTATTTTCTTTCCATAGGTTTCAAACAATGTTCAAGATCTACTTCTAGGAAACATTATTCTACTATAATAATGCACATTTAATCTTCATCCTAGCATGTCTTAGACCAGATGAGTCACCTTTGATTTTTTTGTTTGCTTTTATCTTGTTTTTAGTAAAAGCTTTAGCAGAAATAAATTTTACATGAGCTTGTCTCAACTCTGGCAGTGTGGAATTGGCTTTTATTTAAAACAGCATATATAAAACTGATTATAAAGGAGGATCTTTCTAGTGGCCACTACAAAATACATTTTCTAAATTTATGCGCTTTCAGGTTATGACTTTTTCAAATTAAGATGGGCCAATGGGTGTTCTGATTTTTTCAAGTCTTCAGCTACCTATGCAAACACCTTTCCAGGTGCCAGCACACCCACTCCTTCCCAGGCTCCTCTGACTGAGTTTCAGCAGCCAGTGTCAGAACAAGGTCCCTAAGCAGCACTATGTCTAACTAACACTCCCAGCCACCAGGTTAAGTCAAAAACTTCACTTCCAAATTCCTAACATCAAACACGAGGGACAGACAGCTGAGGGCTATGGCTCCCAAACCACTTCTTACACAGTCTGTCCTCAAAAAACATCCAAGTAGGATTAGTAAATTAAGAGTAGATTACAGCCATAAGCAACAACCTTGTGTACAAGCCTTTACTTTCACCAGGCAGTTCTTTTTATCACAAACTTTTCATGCAAAGAAGAAAGGGAAAAGCCAGGTCTGCATTTAAGTACCAGTATCCTCAGCTTCTGCCTAAGGCCACATCACCTGTCAAGGAAGCATTACCTGAGCACCTACTTACAAAAACCAACAGAGTAACACCAGCTGACAAACTCTTGCTAGGACACTACTAGCCAGAAGGACTGCAGCACAATGGTCCTGGTACCATGCAACTTTCCCACTGGAGGGCCAAATGTTTGCTAGAAAAAATATTCTGCTACCCTTATTTCACAGAAAAAACAGTGTAAGTATGTAATAAAGTATTTAAATTTTAAATCTTGAGACAGTAATACTTTTAAATACTGTACTCATTTGTTTCAGTGATCTGGGTTTTTTAGTAGCAGGTGAGTTGGGCTGGAGGTTACATGGTCCAGTTGTGAAGTTGTCAACTACAAGATTTTAAAAATATGACTTTTTTTAATACTCAAGATTTCCACTTAACACCAGAAGAGTCTCACAGACTTCTAAATTTCCAAGCAAGTTTTTCTTTTCAAGGACAGCCAGCAGGGAGCAGCAGATTATAGTCCATGCAGAAATAGCTGCATCCCTTGTTAAAAAAACTGAAAAGGTCACTAGTAACATGTGTTTGTTTCTTGTCTTAGTTACTTGGTTTGATTCCACTTCTGGGTGTTACTTGATCAAAAAGAATTTGTTACAAGAAAAAAACCTGCCATATTTTAGCTTTAAAAGGAGACTGAAAATCAAAATCATCACTGCAACAAAGATTAGATGTTTACTTTGTGCAGTAGAGTTTGCTACTTATATTCTGCAACAAGACAGGCAAATCACATGACAGTTATTGCCTTAAAATAGCAGAAAACTAACAGTAAAGTCAAAAAAGGAGAGTATTTCTAGCTGGTCACTTATCTCTAGAGAAAAGAGATGTTTTTTCCACCCACAACTGCAGTGGAAGTTCTTTTAGCCTTTTGTTATACAAAAAGGCTGCAAAATTCAGACTTTGCACTGGTAATTTAACATCTGTCCAACCTGCCCTTCAAGGCAAGTATATACATCCTATTAACAACTGGCAGACAGGTCTCAGACTCAAGACAGTGAAACTTGAAGTAAGTGCAGCCAGCTTCTTGCACACCTCTTGGCTCCCTCCTGCAATGCTGTCTAGACTCCCAAGCCCTACCTGAAACCTACAGCTCTGGCTCCTCCTAGCAGAGCCCAATGCAGACACCACTGCAGCTACTCTGAGCCTCTGTGCCTGCCTAAAGCACGAGCCACCACCTCACCAGCACAGCCCCAACACAGCTGGGGCTTCTCACCTGAGCTCTACTCCACAACCTCCAGGCAGAAGTTACGGCAGGTTTTAGCTGCCACTTAACTGCAAGTGAGCACAACTACCACCACAGCCTTCTAGTTTTAAGATTACAAACATTTAAGCACAACTCTTTATCTATCAAAGTACTGCCATGAACTAAGTTTTGGGAACAGGTTACTGGTGTTTTACTAACACATGAGCTGAAGAATGGCACAAGACACTAGATTACGCCTTTTTTATTTCAAAAGCTAGGATAGCTTCAATATCCATGTCATGGTGAATCAGAACACATGTAAAATACCTTACAATACATTAGATTCCAAAAAGGTACCAAAAAGTACAGTAAAATTAACACTTCCATTACAGGAAATGTATGACACAAAAACAATACAAAATAAAAAGGTGGAAAGTGACACTGGTTCCCTAAGATGCATCTCATTCTGTACAACTGGAGTAATGCAGAGTCCATAGTTAACTCCAAGAGGCAGTCCCTAGATGCAGAGCTGCAGCTTTAAGCAGACCCTCAAAATCAGTTTCAGTTTAACCTATTAATAAAATCATTAATTAAAATCTTCAGCAATGCTGAAATTTACACACCACACTGTCTAGACAACTAGTTATCGGTAAGTATTAAACATGTAAAACATTTCCGGGGAGCTGTTCCAAGTAAGATGCACATTTAACAGGCCATAGAAATTTATTGTAAAGTTAAATTTGGTACAGAACTGAAGTATCCATCCACAGCATTGTATACAAAACCTATGCAGTCATTTTCCAAAAGAGACCATGCCACTGCATACCTGAATAAGTTTGATCAATATGGCTTGTAGTTATTCTGATGACCACCACGTCTTGGTGTCTTCCCATAATTTGCACTGCCTTGACCTATGAACAAGAGAACAAATGCATTAAACTGCTAATTAGTTATGCTTGCTTATACCCAATACAGTTCTCTTTACTTACTGTAATCATAGCCTGGTCCATATCCATAATACCCATATCCTGAATAATCATAGCCTCCATAGCCACCATAACCTTGCTGATAGCCGTATCCTTGATTCCCATAACCCTGGTTCCAGTAATTGCCATAACCTTGATTCCAATTTTGACTTTGAGCTATAGAAGGGAAAACCATCCACAAAATCCCATTTTAGTACACACAACTTATTTAGAATGTGTCCATACTAAAGTAGTGTGTGTGGTACTTACCGCCGCCTCTTCCACCTCTGCCTCTTCCTCCATAGCTACCTCTTCCTCCGCCACTACTGAACTGTTGCTGCTGGTACACTTCTTTTGGCTGTGCTACCTTAATCTCACACTGCAAATAAAAAACAAGGAAGAGTATGTCAAGTGTCTCAGAGCAGCATTTCCCAGCCGAGCACCTGGACAAGCCAGAGGTTCCTCTGGAGGCAAAGGAGGTGTACATGCTGTGCTCCTGTCAGGTGAGCAGCACTACCGCATAACCAGGGGAATCTGATTTATTGTGCCACCTGGGCAAAGGTAAGTCACCATCAGCCATTCCAAGAGGCCACTGCTTTCAGGGCATTTTGTTCTGCCTATTCCCTACCAGCAGTCTACCCATGGAAGAAGTGCTGAGTCCACCTCCCCTGCAGGAGCCACAAGGCTGCCCTCTCACCCAGCACAACCTCCAGGACAAGGCTGTTGCTATCATACTGCTTCACCTGACCTGCACAGAATGAACAAGGTTCTGAGAAATGCACCAGAACGAGTTTTCCTGGCAGCCATTGTATACTCTACACACTGTGCATGTGGCTGGACTGTACCATACTCCTACCAACCCCCTGAAATCATCATTTATCAAGTACTAACAGGTAAAACCAATCAAAATGGACATTTCCAGGACAGGGTCCGAAGGCTGCAGTTCAAGCTGTCAGCCAACCGCCTGGTTCCTGGATCTGTGCACAGTCCAAGATTAAAGCCACTGCTGCTGCCAAAGGGACAACAGCACCTGAGCAAGTCTGGCTTGCAGTTCTTCACCACAGGACCTATAAGATAATCTGCTTTTTATTCTCTATGGCTATAACACAAAAGTCATAGGTTTGAGATACAGAAATTTCTTAGCTCTCTTGGCATGTAGGCATTCATCTCTCCTGAAAACAAACTTCACTGCTTCACTAACCAGTGATTTTCCCAGGGCATTAGGTTTGCCAAAATTTGTTCTGTACTGTGTCAAGACCAGTCTTAAACCAAATGCAATCTAAGTCAGTGTCAGACAGTATGACCCAGTGTAATAGGGCTCGGAAGTTATGTGGACAGTCAGCACTGCCCTCGGAGCAAGGGAGCAGAGACACCTTGAGCCAGTACACATCATTTGCCTCCAGTCCTCTCCTCATTTGTTGATACATGAGCCTCTCTCCATTAACTATTCCCTCAGATGAGCAGTCAGCTGGTCAAAGGACACCACTTACAGTAGCTCCCATAACCAGCTGACCAAACACAAGCTGCTATAAGTGTATATTCCCTCTCTGGATCCTTGTAGTGGGCTTACAGGATAAGGTGTTCATAGCAGGGGGGCTGCAGAGAGAAAAAAGCAGAAGCTGCCCCCCCCACAGACAGAGCCAGTTTCAGCCAGATGCTTACAAAGTTAAGCGTCTACAAGGCTTTCATTTAGGCAAGTGCTCTGTGCTGAAAATAGACAGCTACCTGATGGAATGGCGTACACTGCTACACAAGCCAATTTCTCCACATATATTTAATGAATGCAATTAGATTCTTTACATACAAAAGGCCCTAAAACACAGCAATTAAAGCCACAAATACTGTCAAAGAGCCTCTGTGACTGAACTTACAGCAAAACACCACTATGGTAAACTTCAAGCTGTCCTTATTGTAAATTTGGTACTTTGACACAAGAGGTCTACAAAAACCTTTCCAGGTTATAGGTGTAGAGATACTATGCCTGGACAAAGAGTTACAAGTTAGAGTTTCTACCTTGCTTCCACTGACGTTATGAAATTTCTTCTCCAAAACCTTCTTCACTGGATCCTCTTCCTTGAAAGTGATGAACACAAACCCCCTCCTTTTGTTGGTCTTTGGATCCATTGGCAGTTCAATTGCTTCAATCTGAAGACATGACATACTATTTTCAGACTCATGTTTTAGATGAACAGTTAAATGCACAGAAATTGGGACAGCAAAACTAAGTTTTCTTTCTAAGCATATTATGCAACGCCAAAGTTGCAAACCTTTCTATGCTAACACTGGCTTTCAGACCAGAGATTTCCATTTTACAACTCTTCAAACTGATTTTAACATCAGCTAAAGTGTTTTGATTTAAAGACAAGGGTATCTAACTAGCAATGGAAGCACCTAGTGCAGTAAGTGCCACTTTTGCTCTCAAGATGGGAAACTTCTGGATGTTACAGAAGGCTTGATACATCTGAAGTTAATTTACTTTGAAACTTGCAAATTATTAATAAACTAAACAGCAACTGGAGACTAGACTTCCACAGTTTACTAAGATACCATTACACACCTCTCCAAACTCTCCAAAGTATTCCCTGATTTTCTCTTCTGTGGCTTCTGGGTTTAGTCCACCAACAAATATTTTCTTCACTGGATCTTTTTTCATTGCCATGGCCTTCTTGGGATCAATTAGTCGTCCATCTAGTCTGTGTTCTTTCTGTTCCAGAACCTAAAAGACAGTTTAGTATGATTAATTCAAGCTAAAGTATTTTCCCTAGAAGTTAAGGGTCTAAAATATGAAGTCTAAATTCACCTTTTCAACACTCCCAGGTTCTTTGAAGAGAATAAACCCAAAGCCCCTGGATCTTCCTGTGTTAGGGTCCATCTTTATCGTACAGTCGGTTACCTCACCAAATTTGGTGAAGTAGTCTTTCAAGTCTTTTTTGCTTGTATCCCAGCTGAGGCCACCAACAAACATCTTCCTGAAATTTCAAGGAGAGAAGAGCTGTTCAGATTCAGGAAGCACTACAGAAAAGCACATGCAGTAAGATGCTCCGTGGTACACACCTCAGCAGCATTGTCAGAACAGGACCAACTATTCCAAGTGCAACACCTGCATCTTTTCAAAAGCTGCTGATACTACACAAGTGCCCAAGGGTGAGCTTCTCTCCCCTCTTTTTGAGGGAATGCCACAATGCACCTTGACATTTATTAGATTATAGAATAGTAAGAATAGCCTGAAATATTCCTTGCCAGTAACTTATGTTCTTACAAAAGTGTTCTATAATTTGCAAGAAAGCAGTATCAAGTACTGCCAACGCAGTTCTTGCAAAGAACCTAGGCTCATTCCTACTGCTCTGAAAGCATTCAGCAAAGAATACGGCAACAAAAGCAAAGTATTTGAGCTCCCTTAGGTTTTGGTTAAATGGCTGTAAAAATTTTAGTCCAGGTATCTGTGACCTCCAATAACAGTCACATACAACAGATGGAACTTTGGACCTGCCTTAACTACTATGTTGTGCACTTCTTCCTGCTTAGTTACTGATTCTAGGTCTATCTTCATCAGTACTACAGGAGTCTCTCCGTTCTTAGTCTTTAATTCCAAGTAGGCGGATACAGTTCTTCCCTGCCCACTTTCCCATACAAAATACCCTCTGAAGGACGGTACCTATCTCAAAGAACTAAATTCAAGGCGCAATACAGAAGTGAAACTAACAAACAAAACATTGATATCAGGCAATAAGGCATTTTTCAAATGCTTCACTTCAAATGAAAACATTAATAACATGGCTGCATTTTCTATTTTCAGAGTTTCCACGGTAACAAACTAAGCTTTTAAAAGCATTCGAGCCTTTTTATCTAACTATAGACTGAAACAGTTTAAGTTGTCATTACTCTGTTTGGAGGCAACCTAGATTGCCACGAGCAGCTAACAGCACTTCAGAAACTACACTATGCTGAAATAAAATGGCTTTTGGTATTTATGTGTAACTTTGATTTGCATGAATTGGCATCTGTTTATGCACAAAAGGCAATGGGGGGAGGAACCTTATGGGGTTTTTGCCGTTTTTTCCTCAGCTGGGTGAAACCATACCCTTTATCAGCTGAACTCAAGTTTTTTCAGCAGACCAAGCTGTGCACTCTTGGTGAGCACAGCAGGAAGCACAGGGTCTCAGTAAAGCGTGTGCTTCCTGCAGCCATTACAGCAGAGCCTTAGAGGAACAGCCTTACGAAGTTTACCAAGTCTTTCAATACAAGGTGAAAGAAAGGGACTTGGGGAATTTCCTCCCATCCCAACAGCTGACTATGGCTGCTATAACCTGTACAGACAGTGGCTTTCCACAGCACACCCTGCCATCACTGACCGCACTTAGAGAACAATCAAGAGACTGGGGGGATGACAGGAATTTGTCTGGAAGTAGCTTTGGCTGCTTTATGGCATCGGGTTGGGGCTGCGGCACTGCCACATGCTAAACTCACCTCTTACCACAGCAGTGTGTTACACTTAGCAATGCTTTGTTTTGT
>VYZQ01028998.1:8969-48961 GCA_013400655.1 Mystacornis crossleyi
GACATCCTGTGGGCACTCCCTTTGCCAATTAGCACCAATGCGATCGATGAAGGATTGATCGGTCAGGATAGGAAAATCAATAGTGTGGTGGTCAGGGCACTCACCTCAGCTGTGGGAAACCCAGGCTCAAGACCCTGCTCTAATGAATGCTCAATTATTTATGCAAAGTAGAAAGGTCTGGCAGAACAGACTGAGGAAGTCTATCCCAGCAAAACTACCCACTTGGGGTCAGAACAGTCCCTAGGGATGGAGAAGGCTGTTAACTGGAGCCCTTGGCTGAACCAGGAAGTCCCCCCTGGAACACAGAGCTCTTTTTTTTTTTTTAATTTTTTTGGTAAAGCAGCAAGTTTCCAACCCAAGTTTCAGATGAGACAAATGAGAATTTCAAACAGCTCTGCATGCAAATCTGTCATACTGATCCCCACTCAGCCATGGCTATACCAGAGCTCCTGGGTTCAGCTGAAACAGAAAACAAAGGTTTGTTCAGGTGCTGGCTATGTTCATATGTAGCCAGTGACAACCAGGTGGCCAAGGGACTCTTGATTACAAGTCTTACCATAAAACTCAGCTGTTATGAACTTTTTTATCACCATCTCTTGTCATTAAATCTTGCTCTCAACTCCCAGCTTTTTTCCATCTCCTTGATAAATGTTATGCAACCTAGAATTTACTTTTATTCCCACTCTCCTTCCTTTGGTTCTCTTCCTCATTGAGGACCTGCATGTCTGCCACATATTTATTAAAGAGCAAAAGAAATATTCTGTTTACCTTCCTCTATATTTATTACAGTTTATATGTTAGAAGTAAAAGAAATCTACAGACAAGAAAGAAAGAAATCAGCCTTCAGACTGGTTCTTTAAAACACAAAGTTTCAAAAACTTGTCCTTTTTTTCATCCTGAGGATTTCCCTTTGTATCTCCATTTAGTAGTGATGGCATCCCTTTTGTGCCTCATGTCTACCTACCCTGTGAAGTGCTCAGGTTGGAGACTGGTCCATCCCAGCACCTCTTCTTGGGACAGCACAGGGAGTACCAGACTCTGGGGCCTTCAAGTGCTTCTGTGCTGAAGTAGAAGCACTCATTCCTCTCATTCCCCCCAGTACAAAGGGATGCTTGAATGTCATGCCTGGATCACCCCAGATGTGTGGTTTGCCATAATTTCATTCCTCCTACTGTAGGGAATTCAACAAGGTCTCTGACTCGGAAGTTTCATCCCCTAAAACCTCCTAAACACAAGGGCTATTCAGCTCTTGAAAAATCCAAGCTATACTCTGCAAAACCATCTACCTCAGTCCATCTGGAAAGCTGCCTCATGGCTCTGTAGTTAGATCCTTCAGGGAAGTTCCTGAGGTTTGATGGAAAAAGGGATGGAATTCAGGCAAAGTAGGAGAACTCTTACTCCTTGTAAGCAGAGGTGTAAGTAGAGAGCAGGAACAGGGCCTTAGCTGGCAACTCTAAAATACAAATCTTTAGCAACCTGAGTTAACAATTAACTGCACTAACTGTGGAAAACAACAGCAACGGAGGCACACTTAGCTGTGGTTTTTCCAAGATCCTGCTTCAATATATGCCCCCCATCTTGGAAAGGCACTTCCTCCACTAATGTATACGGAAGAAAATGAAACCTTGTGTCTCACTCAAAGACCAATTTCTGTTCCTTTTCTCCTACTCCACATCTCCAGCCTGTATGAATATTATTCCTCTACTTCTATTTCCACTAATTGAATCTAAATGCTAAAAAAATGATATGAAAGCCAAGCAGTGAAGGGTCTCTATATGCCTTTTAATTTTTTTTATTATTTTTTAAAAAGCTTTAAACTGAAAAAACAATCTGATAAATTAATTCTCAGGTGTGAGCATAAAATAAGATGTCCTTTAGGAGCTGGGAATTAGCCCAAGAGCATCAGAGATACAGTGGCAAAGGGCATGCTTTAAGAATACCAAAAAAGATTTTGTAACAAATTAAGCTGGGGATGAAGCTGTGCCTGATGTTACAGGCCATTATTATGCACAGTTATGAAACACTGGTATGCATTAATAATAAAGATCAGTGTCGCCTTCTAGGGAAAAATTGAGCATTCTTTTAATTAACTTAAATTTTTCATCAAATTGATTGAAAAGCTCTCATCCCTTTTTACTTTCATGTAGCCCTACATTTTATGCCGTAGGCTGAAAGCAGTTTTATCTCAAATACTTGGTGTTTTTGAAAGAGTCCATGTGTTATGAGTTAAAAAAGAAAAAAAAAATAATCACAGCAACAACCTAGAAGCAAGCTGGGGCATGAAATGAGAAAAAAATTGGTAGTAGCTTTCAAGTAAATCACTTTTAAAACTTTGGTGTTTATCTCTGAGGGAAAGAAAGGAAATGTCTTTTCCCTGGCAGGGTGGCAGGGCTTTGGAGGGGTAGGACCTGAGCACACGGCTTCCAGTTGGAACTGGGGAGAGCTCTGAGCTCTTCTCCATCACTACTGGCCCCTGCTTGCTTTGGTCTCTGAGTGGAAGTGCTGAAAGCCTCCAGCTCTGCTCATGTGGCGTGAGGGTATGAGCCCTTCCCAGAGGATCGGTGTGGGATACTGCTGGATCCATTTTAGGGTATTGTTTGGAGCACTTGTCCACACACTTGGACGGTCACAGCAGTTTCTCTGTTGCCATCGCACTCCCCTGCAGTGATGCAGGGGCAGAACTTAATGCAAAGAATTTGGGCTTTCTCTGACTGGAAATTTTCAGTCTATTTCCTGCATGGAAATCTCATTCCCAAGAGAGCATGTACACAAAATATTTTTCACATACACTGCTCCACCCACTGATATTCCTGCAGAGCAAGGTCTGGAGGTGCCACTGGTCCACTACTCCCACCTGATGTGGGGCAAGCAAATGCCCCAGAGCAAGGGGATCTATAGCTACTCGTTCAAGGGGGCTGAAGCATCCATTGCACCATCCCAGCTGTGCTGAGGTGCTCCTTGGGACACGTCTACAGCACAAACACCCACAGATTCCCTCTGGGCTGGATGGGAGTTCAGGTTCAGAGGGTTTGGCCCAGAAACCACGCAACTACAATAGGGTAAGGCCACTCCAAAGTCCAGCTGTGAGGCAGTGAGACCACATGCCTGTAGATATTGGAAGTGAGAGACCTGGGTATATACTTTTAGACCTGGGGGTTTTTGGGGTTTTTTTGCACTTTAGGATGAATGCTTAAAGGGAGGCAAACAGCTCACAGGTTGGTATTTGCATTACACAGCTCAGTATCTAAACTAAATCAATGGAAGATTTTCATTAAGATCAGCATCAAACCTTTTGGATCCTGAAAGAACTGAGGGAAAAACAGGAAGGAGTGAAGGGGAAAGGGGAGATGAATGGATAGAATGAAATATTTTCCTTATTCACCACACAAATATATTAAACTTCACAGCTTATATTTCCTGTGCATCTACACCATCACAGTCCTTCCCTCCCCATTACCTATTAACATTCTACAGTGACTGAACAGAAACATTTGGTATTTTAAAACACGGCCTACAGTCATAAAAACTGACCACGTGAGAGCTGACAGGATCAGCACGGCACAGGAGCTATCGGCCAGGGTACTTGTATGGGAAATTACTTTTTTACTGGAAACCTCCATGGAACAGCTGTGTGCGTCAGGCTGATTCTGCAGCTGACATTTCTATCTGAGCTGGAATGAACCAATATCCCATGCTGGTGGGAAAGGCCACAGGAGATGCTGGATCCAATTCTCCTCTCCTTTTTACGGGTGTAAAACAGGCGCTTAACAAGATTTCATAGCTATAATGCTGGGCTGAGGATCAAGCCAATTCTTCTGGTGGAGATGAGAAAATCAAAATCCTGCAAACAATTCTGACTACAGTATTTCATTAAACTTTTCATAAAGGTAGAGATATGAGAGGAGTTCCAACCTCATTTGTAATCAGCAGCAATGTTCTCATTGACTCCTATAGGGCCAGGAATTGCACCTATTAAATATATTATTCTCACAAAATTCTAATTGAAGCAATTACATCCTCCCATCCTAAATCCCACCTGGATTTTCAGCTGGATATTGTATTCTTCAATTTCTGGCCTCATACCCTTGTCTAGTGTTTCCGTGCACCATTAAACAACTGCTGCATTTCATATCTGAAGCAGGTGCAATTACATATCAGGTTTTTACGTGTGAAAAGTACTTTAGGATATTCTAGGGTGAAAGGTACGATATGACTATGAGATATTGAGCCTTTCTCACAGTTAAATCCACTTTATGGCTCCACACATTTCTAAAGAAGTGTAACTTAGAATTCAGCATACTCTCTTCAGTGTAAAAGAAACTCTAGGAAAATAATTTTGATTAAAACACATACAGTGCAAAAATAATTTCATTATGTGACCATTTAAAGCAAAATATTCAAGCTGCTTTTAAAAAAGTCTTTTGTTGCCTTGTTTGCAGTTGCTAATAAACAGCTCCTAATCCATATTTTTATCCAGGCCCATTCCCTTCTTACTTTGCCATTCTTTTAATGTGTACAGCACCTTATCCAGCAGTACCCAAGATTAAAGTTCCTCTCATTGACATGGAATGAAGGCAAATTATACCGTTTGCAAGAGAAGAGATAATAAAGGGGGAGTCTATAGAAATACTTTGATGAATTATATAGTGGCAATTTTCTGACATTAGTAATGTAGGGCAGAAGACAGTGTTTCTGATATATAGATGTAAATTCATCATCCAGACTGCATTAAAGAAAACTACATAAGATTCCTTGATTTTTGGATTGCTTACAAGGGCAATCAGGAAAATGTTAGTCTTTTCCAAGGAAGCCCCCTTAGTGCAAAAGGTGAAGAATTACATAGATGAAATAGGTACCCTTTTGTGCTAATCATCATAAAAACAGAGCCAAAAGACTTGCAGCAGCCTGCACCTACATATGGAGGGAAGGGCTTTGTACTGTAAGCTGAATAACTAACCACAGCTGGAAAAATCAGTTCTTTATTTTAGATAGAAATATATATGCACACAAAGAGATAGATATATAGATATTTTATGTATGTATATACATATGGATTGGTTTGCCTTTTTCTTAAATAAGAGAATATCCAATTCCCTGTTTTTAAAATAATGTATGAAAGACCAGCTGGTGGAGAAGGACAGAAGGACACGATATAGATTGCACACAGTAAATCCCAGGAAAGGGACCACCGCAGTAGCTCACAAATTTTGTTTACCAATTTCCTTCTACTGAAGTATTGGAAGTGCTTCATTAGTTCAGAAAATATTTTTTAACAGGATAAACTACTCATGTGATAAAATGAACTGTTTTCAACCCCAAATTTAGGAAAACAAAGTATATTGTAGCTTCACTACTTTGTACCAGGAACCTGGTGGTCTTTTAATTTTTCTTAGTTAGAATCACAGAGAGGAAAATTCTGAAAATGAGTACTTTGGGGGGACTTTCTTAGATGTTGAGTGTTCAGATTTTTGTTACTCAACCCTTCTGTCAGATGGATGCAAAGATGGAACAGTGCAGAGAAAAAGGAAAGAAGTAGGAATGAGAGCATATGTTAGAAAAGTTAATAAATCAGTTTATCAATGGCATAAAAATGAATGGCTACAAAAAGCACTGAAAGTTCAGAGTTGCTTGAAACTCCCATCAGATACCAGAACTTCATCAAAGCTGGTGGCAAAGCCTGTCTGAACCCTTGCTGCCAAGTCTGTGCCCCTTCAGCACCTCAGTGACAAGCAGGCTGGGATGATGTCGGTTTATTTTTTCCCTCAGGCTTTGTCTCCACACGCACGCAGTTCTCCTAAGCATATCTATGATCTGGTCCCAGCACCAGAGCTTCTGCAGCTTTTAAAAATAACAACGGGACATGATTTCTCATAGACCAAAGATCTGTCTGACCCCTCAGTGTCCCCATTCTCAGCACACCATGTTCTGGGTGCAGTGTAAACATGGAGCTCAGCGTCACATCCTGATCTGCATGTCCAGTGGGGTGCACAAGCACTTTCTGCAGTGCAGGGAACAGTCCCAAAGCACACAGGATTTTATCCTTATTTATTTTTACTCTTTTCATTTCTTTTTCCCCCCTTCCCACACCGGTTTTGGCTGTTACAGAAAATAATGGGTTCGTGGGTGGATTCAAGACGTCAGAGAGAGAGAACAAGCACTGCTGTTCACTTTGTAGTAAGGCAGGGAACAGTATTAAAGAAGTAGAATCAAGGAGTGGGGCTGCAGCAGCAGCAGTAGCTCATCCACAGCAATAACAACGTGCAAAGGCAAGCCATGGCAACTGAAGGAAGGCTGGAATCTCACGTGCCCATGGTCTTGTTCTTATTATTACAACACAGCGTGACTAAAAATATCAAACCAAACAAAAGAAATTCCTGCAGGCAAGGGGTAAGAGAGGAGGCCGACCACTGCTGGAAATGGAACTTATTGTTCACCTAAGTAGTGCAGCGGGGAACAGAAATCACAGAAGCAAAGGCCAAGATCAACAGCAGGAGCAGCACTGAAAGTAACAACAATGTTCCTGAACAAGGAGCCACAGACTCCAGAAGAGGCGAGTTAGAAAGGGGCTTCCCACCCTCTCCATCCCTCCAGCAAATCAGCCAGACTGAACACAGGCTGGATGGATCGCTCTGCTTCAGGGCAGTGGGATGCTGCAGCATCCTGGGATGGATCTGGGCACGGCTGAGGGATTACATGCCCTTCAGGTATCAGCTCTCAGGTGACCCAAAGCTCTCAAGCAGGGATCAAAACTTCTGTGGGATCCTGTTCAGCAAGGTCCTCTGGGGCTGAGGGCGGAAGGGCAGCACTGCCAGGCTCCCAGCTGAGCCAGCCCTGAGGAAGGCTGAGAAACAGCTGGATGCTCTTGCATCTGGAGAACCCACAGGGCCGGCTGCTGGCACAGAACTCCAGGATTCTGGGAAGTTGGGACCCATAAGCTGGAAAGACCAAGGCTCTCGGTAGCCTGGACACACCACTGGCTTTGAGAGCCTGGCACATGGGTTACTGGGGCACCAGGACTTGGCTCCTTGTTGTGTGGCTGGCTCCAGCAGAGACCTGATTAGTTTCTGTGGTCAGAGCATGTCCATCTTTTTGCCTAGCTGAGCATTTTCTGACAGAAGTATTTTCCTGGGCTGCTCTCTGGCCAGCCCTAGCTCAGAGCAGCTGTGCACAGAGAGAGAATTCTGAACTCTGGATGTGGAAAGAAATATGCAGGAATTATCTGTACAGCTAACTGGTAATAAAACTATTATTAATGGTCATATTGTTGCTTTGCACTCCTGTGATACCTTCTAGAAAATCCCCAAGCCGTTTCACAAGTTAATGAGCCAAAAAAACTTCCATGCTGGACTGCCAGGCAAGAATTTTTACTACCTCCTTTTCTCTCCTAACTCCTCCAGCCTTGATCAGTTTTCTTTGGCCAGCCTGTTCTCCAGCATCACACTAAAACATCTTACAAGAGAGCTGTTCCTTCCCATTCCACACTCTGCTGCATAACTCTGCCCAGGGACAGGAGGAAAACACAATGAGAATTGCGTATCCAGTGCAAGACCCAAAAGAGGGGACTGTGACCTGGGGCACTCAGAGAGAGAGTTTTATAAGGTACAGTGCTGTGGAGGATTGTGGAGCTGCAGGAGAGGCAGCTGAGGACTGGGAATAGGTGTAAGGGGACAGAGCCTGTGGAGTCATAGTCTCAGCTGGTATAAACCAGCGTAGCTCTGCTCACTACAACTCCAGTGCAAAGTTCACTCCAAGAAAGAAAATAATGGTTGGATAACACAGTGCTCAAAATGCATCTTCCTTTAATGTAAAAAGGGATGAACTGTGCTGTGAGATGGTGACAGGCCTAGGATTTCATCTTTCCAGGACAGAACTGCCGTGTGTTTTCTACATCAGTATGATTTTCCCTTTTAGATTCTCACTTAGTAATGAATAAATGTTTTTTTCTCATGTCACAGCTCCTTTCCGTTCCTCCAATTTCTCCTACATTAGGCTATTTATAAAGGATGCTCCTGGGATGGAGAAACAGGCCCTGAGATCACAGAGATGATCCTGTCTTTAAGCTTCCACTGCTGCTCCACTTGCCTCATTCCTTCCTTTTCAGCATTGCACCATGCGTTGAATACATAATTTTCTCCCCCTCTGCCTGTCAAACACACATTTTTTTCTGTTCTTGTATATTCCAATCTATAGAAATTCCCCCAACTTGTGCATACATCAGCCACATAGTAAAACAAAGGCTTTTATGTATTCAAACAGATGATAGATGGATTAGAAAGACATAGCTAATGTGACTCCTACTTTCAATGGAGCTTTAACTGACTGAAAACACATAGTTCATGTTAAGTCTTTGTTGAAATTCCTATCAGCAATACACATATTGAATCATGAGAATAAACATAAAATGTCACNTCTATTTGTTATAATCAGGGAAAACAGCGCGCCACGCTGGAATAGCTGAGCCTCTGATTCATTTCTGAGGACTGGTGATACTGCAAGCTACAGCCTGGAAGAACATTCCTTGCCACCAGGCTGGTATTAATTTCCTGTTCAAAAGGGGCTATATTGTCAATGTGACACTTTAATCAGCCACCAAAGTGACTCTGGGAACGCAGACTTCACAATCAATGTCAATGTATTTCATGTAGTTTCAATACCGCTTCGTCATTCGGCTTCAGAAGCGCGCAAGGAGGGTCAATACATTTCATTAGTTTGTTTCATCTAAAGGACAGTACAACATCAGAACTTTGATTATATTATAAGAATTGCCTTAATGTGACACCAGATTCCCTGATTGTGCAACACCAGGCACTGAAGTGCTAGAGGGCACTCGAATTATCCTTCACCCATGCACAACCAAGAAGCACCCGTGAAGGGTGCTACAAATGGGGGAGAAGATAAGAGGATGCTGACAATTTGCATAATACATAGTGGATTACAGCTCCTCTAAATACATTATGAAACCTGAAAAAAAAAAATCCTTAATTTTCAAGGACACCAGTTGCTATAAATCAGGTATCTGTCATTTAGAAAACCCCTTTATAACATGCTTGGCATATCTAGGTAGGGTATTATTTTCATGCAGTTATTTATCACTCATAAAAACATAAGCTGAGTACAAATATCCCTTTTCATGTCAAGAATTCCTTTTAAAAAAAAAGAAAAAAGAGAACGTGAACCCTTATGGAAATATTAACGTGAATTTATTCCAAGGTAAACACATTCAAGTAGGCAGATTCTTAGTATTTGTACAATTTGTACAACTGTTTTACTAGGAGTCTGATTAATGGGATAGGAGACAGGTGCATGTTATTATTTAACTGCCTTGAAGAGAAAAAGAAGCAGTTACAGGGAAAAAAACCAAGCAGGAGTTTGGCTGAGTGAAGTTATAGGAAAAGCACTGGGGAAAAAGAAAAGTTCAATATTCAGCGTTTGTATGTACCACAGGGAAGGATGTGAATTGGGCTTTACTTTAAAATGAACAGAGATAAACCGTACTGAAAGCACATTATTGATCTAATTTCTTGGTTGATGCAAGCATTTCAGCTTCGTCTACTACATCAGATGAGAATGAAACAGTTTGTATGTTTAGGTGGTGGTTTTTTCAGATTCCATATGACAGATGTCATTTCACAATATGCTCAGCACTGACAATTTCAAGTATTTGGAATTAAAAGCAGTATACTGGTTTATCCCCGCCAAAGATCCAGCCCCAATTTTACTCTCCTCAATGTTTCTAATACCAAGATTTGTTTCCAAAGAAATTAATATCAATCAGGTACCTCAGTGAGTGCAGGCATTACTAGCCCACGTATTTTTCCTAAACTTGCTGAAGTTCCTACATTTTTGTCCACTACCTAGTCTGCTGGAAGTCCTTCTAAACTTTGTATATATAGCAAGAAAATTCCATTCAGAATAAGAAAAAATTGTCTGAGTCAATGCTTTCAAATTCAATCCATTCAGTGTTTCAATTCATTCACCACAATCAGGCAGAAAGATGATTTTTCTTTAGCCACAAGGCCCCTCTTAACAAGAGAGACATTGTCTTCAGTTTTCTCACAGTATTAGGTGCCATCATGGGCAAAACAGACCTGTGGTTATGAAAAACCCCAGCCAACCAAAACGGAAGCTCAAGGAAGCCCCTCTCCTATGCCATCTCTCCCTATCATAACCAAACTGGAAATCAAAGAAGAGAAATTATACGATTGATAACACTTAGAGAGACAATAAATATCGCTGTCCAAATCTGATTGCAACTTCAATAAATCTGCTGCTTACTCTAGTTGTTAAAAGAAAGAAAAGAAGATTAAATTTCTTTGAACTTTTTTCTCTCCCATTTGCAAAAACTTTGGTTGAGAACAGTGAGAAGAGGAATTACAAAACATGATAGTGACTCCAAAACAAGGACGGATTAAACTCAGAAGGTTCAGATGTCTCTAGTCAGAGAAAGCATCAGGGAGGATTTTTCAAAATAGCTCAGTGTTGATCTAAACTTACTTCAGCTGAAGTCAACAATCAAACTCCCTGAGGAAGAAGAGTCAGTGACTTTGAAAGTGATACTTACAAAGAAAAATACTTCTGCTGGCTTTGATCATGTAATTGAGATAGGAGTTTAACAAGATCAAGATTCTCAAGATTTCTTCTTGGACTTAAATATTGACTCTTACATTTAATTACTGACTAAATAACCTCTGAACTGCTGAATTTATTAACCGTAAAGTTCACTTTGGCACGAGATGTTACTCGTAGACTTCATGTTTCATCTCAACATTAGTACTGATCACACCAACTCTGTGTGGACTGCTTCAAATAAACAGATGAGAAAGCCCACTGGGAAGTTCTTGAATATTTAAATATTGTAAATTGAGAGCTGAAAACGTTACAGCTCAAGACACATTCAGGTATTCATACTGATTAAAGAAATTAATTTTGGAAAATCCATGCTCCCCAGTTTGTATCACTTCAGAGCCCAGAATTCCTTCAATGGACATAATTTGGCACACTTTAAAAGATCAGTTCTCAGGAGGAACCATAAACTGCTTTGGAAATGCTGCTGGTGAGAAGTGAAATGGATCATCCCTGTGATAAGCCTAAGGAACATGTGTCTGAATTCACATTACAGCCTGATCTCATCAGCTCACTTCAAACCTGAGGGTTCTTTGAAAGCCATGCTCAGAAAGCAATTTGTCTACAGTTAAAACCCACTGGTAATTCAGATGACATTTTAAGTGATGTTCCTTATGACTCAAGACAACGCTTTTTCTTTCAGTTTGTTATAAAACTTTCATGTGTCCAGGTTTGTACCATGTATTTGCCAACATGAGTCAAAAAAAGGCTTTGTGTCTCACTGTGGGGCCTTGCTATCAGTGATCTGATTTTACTGAAAATCTCTGGACAAACTTTTAGATTATTTTCTTGTAAAATAGTTTTAGATTATCTTCTCATAAAATAATTTCATATTATCTTCTCATAAAATAGCTCTACAGAGACTAGAACCAGATTGCTCTTTTTTTTTTTTTTTTTTTTTAAAGAAGTGGTGTTGCACAAAAAGGGCAGGTTTGACATAAAGGAGTAGAGACAGTTTTATTTTATGTTTTATTACAGTGCTAAAAAGGATTTCTGCAGTGTGCAATATCTGTGCAAAACTTTTCACTATTTTAATAAACCCTAGTGCCATAGATGTTAAGTTTAGCTGGACAAGAATTTGGCCCAGTGTGTAGAAATTTATATCTACAATGTAGGATTTTATTTGGGGGGTTGGGTAGGAAATTTGGGAGATTTTTTTGCACTTATGAAGGATCTTTTCCTTCATTCAGTTTTACTGTTGGGATATCCTTTAACTACTATCTTAGTAAACTGAGTGAATAAAAAGACAGGAAGATACAGCATTCTGCACTAAAATAAGCACCTTCTGTTATCAGTAAAATACAGACTTTGAGAAGAGTTAGCACCTTCCAGGATTTGGCTTAATAAAAGCAGAAGAGACTTCAAATTTAACTGCAAATTCCCTTTGACGCACAGAATTTATGGCAAAATTCCACCAGAAATAAGAATGAACTAAGAAATCTTGAACATACACACACACTTAATATGTCAAAATAGAATTGAGATATTAGATGCAAAGCTAAAAATGTAGGAAACTTTGGGACTTTTTTCCTTGAAAGCTGGTTTAAAATATCAAGAAAGAGAACTTAGTATTAACTAAAAAAAACCCCAAAACATAATGGAAGAGGGGTATAGTAATGGAAGGAAATACTCGTAGCATAATTAATCAAATCTTTTTAATTACAAAAATAAAATAACCACATCAAGTCAAACAATAAGGATGTGGGCAAAATTAGTTTTAATTTTAACAGCAGTAAGGAGAATCAAAAACTGCTGAAAGAGAAGAAGAGAGATTTGCATCTTTGCACGGGTCTGATTTTGTGAGCAGTGAAACACATCCAACCCCACACAACCATCTGCTGAGGGCAAGCAGCTGAGGCTGGACCTTTTCCGGAGCTGCCCTTGCTGTAGGCTCAGGTGTTATCCTGAACCTCCAGGAAGCTTTAAAAGGTGAGAGAAGGTCTCTCTTGTTGAAGGGCCTGTGAGTCACAGCCAGTGCTCCAACACCTGGATCTGCCCATCAGCGACTGCAGTCAAGCAGAGGGCAGCAATGGGCTCTGAACAGCAAAGACCCACCTGGAAACAGGATTGCCTAGGAACAGATGCCTGAATTTAGTCATCTAGCCCTCAAAACTGGTGGAATAAAACAGTTAGGACACATGGGAAAGATGTGTTCACTCCAGGAAAACTCAAACCTTTGGGATGTGAGGACAAACTCTTCCTAGGATTCAAAGCTGAGTCCTGCAGCATTAAAACTGAAGCCTGCCCTGAAGGAAACTTGTCTCCAGACCCACAGGGCCCACATGTATCTTAAAGAATTAGATCTTGAAGAGCAAAAGTAATTTAAAAAGACAGGACTTTTAACCAATACTTTAAAAAAGTTCAAAAATATCAAGCAGGTGTTGATCACCAAAAAAATTTGATCAATTCAGCTATTTCAGAAAGTACCATTAACACACAGTGGAGACATTCCCCCGTCTGAAAAACTCTGACAATACATGTATATCCCAGTCTATAATAAATCACAGCAAAGATCAGTTGCACGTTTAAAATACTTTGAAATCATGTATTAAATTTTTATCCTCCCAAAATAATAACTACCTAACACTGACCAGGCACATATTTTAAAGTGGGATATTTTCAACTGAGTTCAATAACTTACAAAAAGTTGAAGTAGATTTGCTTTGTTAAAAAAAAAAAAAAGCAAAGTCAAGACCTTTCTTCGCAAGATCTAACCTAGAGAATATTTTGACAGCTAAATTATAAACTATGAGAACCAGGGGAGTTGTTATGGACCATCAACTATAGTGAAGCCAGGGAGTGTTATTCAATTAATCATTTTACTCATTAGAGGTAAGTAAAAGCCAAAATAAAGTTAATCAAAGTCTTTTATGCCCTGTGTTTAGAGCAGCTCCCTGTGTCTTGATGGATTCTTCTTGTACCAGGGACAATGTTTCAAAGACAGATCAATAAACAGATTCCTGAAGTTTTGAAAATTAACACCTTTCTCTAGTTAGAAGTCAATCAGGAAATAATACCAAAAAGAGCTGAAGAAGTCAACACAAGTTCAGTGGGACCTTAACATGTGTGTCCCAAATTGCTAGATTTAAGTCCTTCTATTTTTCCAAGCAGCTAATTTTCCCTTTTTGAAGTACTCACAGAAGGTCAGGATCAGTTTAAACATCAAAGCTCTATGAATTAAACAGCTTCATGGAAAACAGAGGAAGAAAAGTTGCCTGAAGTAAGACTCTGCAGTGATGCAACGTGGCCCACCTCATTTCCAGGCCAAATTAGGTGTTTGGATATCAGTCCAAGGCTGCACTGGCACACTGGAGTGGAACTGAGAGCATGGCTTACCTCACATATGCATAAAAATACACACATTCCCCTCCCAAAGGGTCTTTTGTCCATGAAAAAAAAAAACCGCTTTGACTAATTCTAAGCTTTCAACTATCAACTGAATTTTTATGGATTTCTGCTGACATGTTCTTTAATGTTTCAAAACATGGTAGGAAAGACAATACATGAAGTATGAACATTGATTGCTAGAAAATAACCCACAACTCAAGGTCTCTGGAAATTTATCAATAAAAGAAGCTCAGTGAAAATAGTTCTCCTTTAGAAGAAAACAGGGCTGCTTCTTTTAATCCATTTCTAAGACAATGCTCTTTTGACAACTATTGTTAAAATGCCTTTTCAATAGTTGTTACTCCAATTTCATTTCTATTCAGCAGGCCTAAACACAGTATATACTTTTAGAACAAAAGTAGTAAAAAATTAATTTTGAACATAAAGGCATTTATGATTATTAATGTTTTATCGTGATGACTAATGGAAGACTTCCATGAACTTTGGGGTTTTGAATCCTCTGGGAAGAGAGGGCGCTTATAAAAACATAGCCAAGTTGGCTTAAAAACTGAGCCAGAAATCTTGCAAAATCAGATTCAGATCTTTAGCCAGATCTAGAAATGTTATGATAATACTGAAACAAAAACCCTTGTGTCATCCTTCGGTATCTCAAAACCTCCAGAAAACGCCGTGATGGGCAGAACAACAGAACAGAGAGGTCGAAGTGGGATCTGTAAATGTTGAGGCTCATCTGCTCCCCCAGCCACTCCTTAAAGCCCTCTGTCAGAATTATTGCCTTCCATTTGCTTTTCCATCAAACAATACAGGAGGCATCATTCAGCAAATCAAAGGTGTGTCTAACCCCTGAAGATAAACTCTATCCACAAGCCAGTTGATGCCCTTGTCACACTGAGCTGATATTGAAAAACATTTCCCAGAAGAGCTCAGCCAGATTCTCAAAGCAAAATGCCTCAGCGTGGCTCAGCGCTGGCTGACTTGTGCTGGTGGGACTCCACTAATTTCTTTGGAATTGCATCAGCAGTAAAATCAAAGAAAACAGCAATAAATCAGATTTTTTTTCTTTACCTTTGCCATCTCTGCTGCTGTGCTTTAGTGGCATAAATGATAAAAAAAAAAGGTGCAAATGTAATACTATCAAACATATGTGGAAGACGTGTTCCATTTTCCACAAACAATATTTGTTTTATGAACTGAGCTCCTGGAGTTACGTTCTTCATACAAAGCAAAAAAGGAAGAGAAAAGGAGTTGTGTGAGTCATTTGGCCATTTCTAACTTCACCAAAGTGCTTTCTCAGTTTTATATTTCAGGTTAGAAGGTAAATAAGATTTGAGAATATGGCAGTTTTTTAAAAACCTCTTCCCCAAAAGTATGAAGTGTATGGTCCACTGGAGGGAAGTCACACTACACTGATGAAACAAATCCCCTGATTCAAGCAGTATGCTCAGCTCCAGCCAGGACACCATTCCACTGTCTTTTAAGTAGATTTATTGCTATTCCAAAATAAGCTGCATGCAAAGAAGCAGCAAAAAGATAGCAAAGAGATAAAAGTAGCCAAAGTCCTTAGTGTATTAATTCACCAATACATTTTTTAAACACATAACTTTTTTAGAATGCAAATTGCTACTCTGCAGGCACTTGGGATTCACGTTAAAATATCCTGCAAATGCTCTTTTTTTTTTTTTTTTTTAAACGTGCTTAAAACCCAAGTAAAACAATATTCAAAGTGTATGTCTGGGGCCAGTTGTCATTTGTGGGGAGTAATGGGCTCCATGAATTTCATGGCTATCTGACATTCACTCCCTTCTTCCTTTGAATTCTGCATAGCAATGGTTAAAATATTATTTTAAACTGCAAGTGTTGACCTTTCCGAGGTGGGTCCCTACATGGAAGGTGAAGGGCAGGTGTCCTGCTGAGATAATGTCACTCCTCAGCTTGCTGAAATCCATTGTGAAGTGCACTCGGAGTGTGACGTTATCCCAGCACGAGCCGTGCCCCCCGGAGTGCCCTACTGCTGGAATGACAGCGCTGAAAGGTGGTCGGAGGACGGCAACAAAGAGAAAGTTTTACACAGGGATGGTGGCTCGACGTAGTGCAGCTGGTTAAAATAATTAACAAATACCGAACTGACAGAACAACCAAAATTCCAATCCTACCCAGAGGACAGCTTCCAGAAAATGCCATGGGTACAATATTTCATCTAATATCCGGTCTAATATTCAATCCTTGAATCAGCTGCTACAATCCTACGCCAGTCAGAGCCATTCATATGAGAGTGAAATCTGCAAAACTTCATAAAAGTCAAGTGGATGTCAATGGGACTATCGTGAGCTATTATGGGAAATGTATTCAAGCTATGATACAATGCCAGTGGACAATTCATGACTAAATTATTTGCTGTGATTTATTTGCCACCGTATCTCGCTTTGTGGCAGGCACGTGGGAGATCTTCCAGGTTCACAACTAGTCCTGGAACAAACACAGGCTGCCTGGAAGCTCGCATTAGAGCTGGAGGGAATATCAACACAATTTCTTAATCGAACTAACCCCAAAGTTCTTACCTTAAGGCCTCCCTCCAATATATTTCCTAGTGAAAAAAATGACTACCAGCAAAGCCCTGTACCAGACCACAGGTGTGTGAGGAAGAGAGCTGGAAGGAGGGGAAAGGCACCCCACAAAGCTGAGGATGGAGTGCTGCCAACAAAAATGTGTGGCTATTGAATTACAGACACTTGTAGTGACCCAGCAAAGCCAGTCACTGTGGGCTAAATTTGCACTCAAGCTTGCAGGGGCAGAAAGGGAGAAACAGTACCATTTTTACTGAGAAACCTGGTTTTCTATTTTCAACCTGCCCTTTCTTTCTGAGCTATGGTACCTCCTCTCCAAGGAGGCATTTTGGCGGGCATTGAGACACAATAGCTCCAGCTGAAGCCCCAAACCTTTGGCAGCAGCCATGGGCACAGACAGCAAAATCCAACCCTCCTCCTTGGAGACAGGCAGGATCCGTATGGCTGAAGGTGCTAGCACTTTTCTAAACTGTTTTAGCCCATCTCTAATGGAAATCTAATGGAAATCATAAATTACTGAAAAAGGTCCACAGGTGCTGAAATTTACTACTGTGTTGACTGCTGGCAAGGTCTGAAAGTGAGGAACAATGCAAGATGTGCTAGGAAAATGAAATATTTATGACATTCATATTCTCCCTCAAGCTTAAAAAAAAGCCATTCAGCAAACCTTTTGCTTAGTGACCAAATAATAAAGTCAAAAAATGAAAAACAAAAAAACGCATGGAGAAAAAAGGAAAAAACCTTGACCCATGCGGGTGTTTTTAAAACTATCATTGCAAAGGGGATCTTTCTCATAGCAGGTCATGGGGTTTATTTATTTTATTATTTAGAGTATTGTAATTTTATCTGTGCATAAGAATAAATTGTTCTCAATGAAGAGAAAAATGGAATGGCTCATCATGTTAAACTCTGAATAATCAATGACATTTCTCAATATGCTATTCAGCACAGTACATTGTTAGATATTATATGCACAGAGAGGAAGTTGAGATAATTTTTCCCACAAGTAAACGCTTGCCATAGTTATTGTAGTTTGCATGAGACAGGAATGACTTGGAGCAAGGACAATAAAAAAGCAGGGGGGAAATTACACTACAGATTTGATCTGGCTTCCACAATCAGTTTGGCAATTGGTTTCATTGGGAACAGCTTCAAGCCTTGCAAGAAATAATGAAAAATAAAGGTTGGCTTTGAGCAGGATCGGCACAAAAAAAAATTGTGAATGGCATGAAAGGTTTTGATTTTATGCATTAGACATGGGCAGGGGGTGAAGAAAAATCACTTCTAGATTTTCCAAAAACGAAGTTGGATATGAACTTGGTGGCAGTCCTGTTTTAAACAATTCACACCTAGTTGCACCTTGCAGGCTCCGCAATCACTCTGATGTCTACCATATGTGCAGAACGACAATTTAAAAAATGGGGTGACACAAAAGCTAGGATCTTTCTCATAAGGTGCAGATCTATTGCTATAACATACTTTGGGTTTTAACGCCAATTCTTTAAAGCTAAGCCTATGCTTGAGAGTCAAGGATAAGTTGGGTTTTATGCACAAAGATAGAAAGTGAGTAAAAAGAGACAGGTAAATGACCCAGCCATCAAACCCAGCTGCAGAGAACCCACGGGAGACTGTGTGTCCTTCAGCATGAGCTGACTGTCCCTCCAAGCCCGAGAACAATTTGGATTATGACTCCTGTCTTCCTCTCCCTGGAATGTACCGTACATGACGAATCAAGCCTGATTTCTAAATGACTCCACAAGAGGTCACCACAAGACGAACAAATTGTTGTCATGGATTTTGTAATGTCATTCCTTAAATTTCACAGACATTGGTATCTATCTGCTGAATTGGACAGGAAGGACATCAAGGGAAAAGGGCATGACGAGTCATCCTTGTGGCATCCTGCACCCCAGCAAGGTCAGAAAGGAAATGGGGTCAGAGCCTAATGATGCGAGTGACGTTATCGGTGTGTCACAGGATTGGCCTCGTATTCCTTGTGGAGTTGGGGCGTTGAGGACGCACCTGCACCGTGCAACAGAGAGTGCCAGAGAGGCACCCAAGTTAGAATGGTTTGAGCTACTTCTGAGAGTGAAAAAGCATAGCCACGCATGCAGAGAGCTCCAACACCTCCACTTGTTCGCAGCTGAGAGGCAGAACTAATGAACGTGTTGCTGCTGCAGCCACGCGGAGCCGCCGCCTCTGGCTGTGCCGGGAGGACACGCGGCTCTCCCGGGGCTCCATGGGCTGTGCCATCCCAGTGCCCCTGGCAGGGAACTAGCTGAGCCTCAGGGAAATATCATGGAAGTCTGGTCTATCCACAAGCTGTCTCCTCCAGCCCACTGATAAACCCATCAAATTAAAATGAAGAGCAGGCGCTTGGTAAGAGTTCATATTTTAGACAGCTTAATGAGAAACTGTTGGAGGTCAGAGTGACATGAATCCCCCACAACACAGGGACAAACTTGGAACTGGATGGAAACTTTCTCCAGCCCCCACTAAGCAAAACATTTAAGTATGGGCTCACCCAGAAGCATTACAGCTGGCTTATTCATACACTTCATATGGAACACGGGAAAATAAGTGCCTTAAAAAAAAAAAGGCACTGTCTGGGATCTAAAGAGACAGATAAACCAATATGTTCATTTCTGATTTGCTTGTGACATTCAAAAGGTTCAGGAGCTGTGAAATTCTGAGTCTGGAAACTGTTTCCCAGTGCTGTTTTGTGTGCTGATTTGATTTGTACAAGGATCAGCCTGAGACAGGTCACGGAGAGCAAATCACTTTAGTAAGCTAAACAGTAGTAATAATTTTAAGTGCTATTTTCCCCTTGAGATTAATTTTATTTTCTAATATAACCAGAGGCCAGTCAGAGAAAGAGGAGAAGAGAATGACATTTTCCTGGATCCTAAAAGAAATCTTAATGATGGAGGGGGGTTCAAAGATAATGGGAAATGGAGACAGGCAACTGTAATAACACAGGAAGACTTTACATTTATGGAGGATGAAATTCACCCTTATATACAGGGCTAGGACAAGGATCATAAAGTTTAAATGTTTACCCAGCACAGAGGTGGATTTCACCCCGGCTACTTGTCTGTCGTCCAAGCGTGCACACACAGCTGAGAGAAACAGAGCCATAGCCCAGGATAAGGCTCTCAGACCAGCAGCCTAACACAACACTGTTCCTATTTTATGCTCAAAGCAGCAGTGTCAAAGATGTACTAAATAACAAAGATTGGTTTCAGGATGTCAATAGACAGGTGTGTGTATAAAGAGAGAAGAGGAAAAGTGGTTTGGAATCAAATAAACCAAGAAAATTAGCAGGAATGTCCTTTCCCCTGCATGATGTTACCTGGATGAACTATGACGGTCCAGGCAGCCTTTCCCCAGTC
The DNA here is from genome assembly GCA_013400655.1 of Mystacornis crossleyi. Classification (NCBI taxonomy): domain Eukaryota; kingdom Metazoa; phylum Chordata; class Aves; order Passeriformes; family Timaliidae; genus Mystacornis; species Mystacornis crossleyi. Next base: position 28,897 of record VYZQ01028998.1, read on the forward strand.
ACTAAAAAGCAGCTTTTTCCCAAAATCCAGCATAAACCCTGATTTCTCCAGACAAAAAGAACAGTGACTGAAACCTGGGTGTAACAGCATCCGTTTTCCATGTGCTTCACCATTCCTGCAGGGTGCATTTCCACATCTTCATTCTTTATGTCTTACCCATGCCCATTTACTACTTCCCATATAAACACAGACACTTCCTCAAAACATTCTTTAAGTCTATTGTTTGCCAGCACTGTCACAAACTCTGCTGAAAGGTTGACTAATAATTTGCAGAAAAATCTTACAGCAACTGTAGATTGTGTGGTCCTACAGTTAAAAGCAAACAAATAATTTCATGGGAAGAAATCGTGTATTTCCTGTAGTTCGGAGACCTCTAACTTGTATGGGATTTAAATCAGCTTCCAACAGACCTAATGAAAACTCTTAGTAGCTTCTGTGGGGTGTGGGTTGTGTTCTATGGCCTTTTAGAAAAAAAAAATGATGTTAAGTTCATCAAAAGCCTCTGCAAATCGATGCTGATTTGGGTAAAATGCTATACAAAAAGAGCAAAGATTAGGATAATTTTTTAAAAGGCAATATTACTTTGTATAAGACACTATCGTGTTTCTACATTTCTTTCACTTTCCCTTAGATATTGAAGATGAAAAAGATGGAATAAAAAGTATACAATGTTGTGAATTAAATTCATGACTTTTTTACTTAAAGGAAAAGAAGCCGAAACAGCAACATGTATCACAAACTCAGACTTCCAGTTTAGGAGAAGATAGCTTTGACTTTGACTTTTATTTTTAAACTACATCCCCCCCCCCTCCAAAAAAAAAAAAAAAACCAAAAAACACACACACACAAAAAAACCCAAAACCAAAACCAAAAAAACAACACCCCAATTAACAACATATTTATATCATCTTGAAACTGAAAATCTAAACCCAGCCTAACTACTGGAACTAAAGCTCATCTGCATGTTCAGCTCCTCAGCTGCCTCCTCTGAAACTCCCCCTGGATTGTCCGTAAGGCAGCACAGCCATGGAGGATTAAATGTTAATCAAACACCAACTACAGTTTTAATCTTGCAGGCACTTACACACATAGAAAACTTCCCATATGCAAGTAGCCCTTTTGAGTTCAAAGCATATGCTTTACCTATATAAAGTTATTTACATGCACAAGTGTTTGCAGGTTCAAGGCCTATAACCTGAAAAGCACAGTGTTTTCAATAGTCCCTCTTGAGCTACTTCATGGCAGTTTACTCTAGGAAGGGAAGGAGTTTGAGTATCTATCATTCTAACTAGTGTTCTTCATCCAGCCTCTCTCCGATTCTTCACAACTCACCAGATTTAAAAATATGGTATTTTCTACAACTGTTTTACTGGAGATGAAAAGCATATGGTAAATTTTGAGTAAACTGTGTGCCCTTCCCTAGAGAAAATACATTTAAAAATAAACCTGCTATAGAGTCTATAAAAAGGCATCACATTTACAACTAAGTCACTGCTGCACAATACAAAAAAAATTAAGACAGCTTGAACGAGTACAACTTTCCTAAGCAAACGAGGGGAAGTACAGAGAAGTGGTGCAAAAGAAATCTAAAAATCAAAGTGACATTGTTAGCATTAAATTTTCCCTCCATTAAAGTCTCTTATTGTCACGTTTATCCGCCAAACTGTCCTCCCTGCATCCAAAGTTGACCAGTCTGCTTTACTCAGGAGTTGATTCACCAGCAGGATCTACAGAGATGCACAACTGCAATGTTGTGAAGCCCAGCTCTTTTCCCATACAAAATGCTCTATAGATGGCAATTTTTTTCCACCGTTACTAAATATAATGAGTCCTGCAGTGGAACTTGGCAGCTCCTTAGCATTGCACAGCAATTACCAGGAAGAAGGGAAGAACACCATCATTTCCAAACGAAAGAATGGGGAATTAGTTGAACATAATGTAGTCCTCCACTGGAATAAGGACGGGATGCTGGAATTCTATGGCATCTTTTTTACATATACGAATGGACACTTCTGATTTCAGAGATCCTCGGAGCAGCATAAACAGCCTTTTGTCAACTAAAAATCAGCCAGTCCCTGAGCTGAAGTCAAAGGATTTTCCACTACCTGAAGAAAAGACTTTGTAGTTCTTGTCATAAATATCTCGCTTGGAATTGGAGAGCACGTTTTAAAGAGGGAAACAGAACAGAGCTGATCCTACCAAATAAATAAAGCAAAATATACTGCACCAGCCATTTAGATTGCCCCCAAAGCAACTCCTTTCTCCTTTTCTCCTGAGCTTGAGCCTACATGAGAAAAGAGTGACCCCTCATTAATACCCTCCTTACAGACTGCTTATTGTTTTTACTTGTTTTATTTCCTTGCACTTGGAAATAGAAGCAATAAATTTCCAGGGAAATGAAACTCACTTATCAGATTTTCCAAGCATCAAGTTTCATATTAGGAAAGGGAAAAAAAAAAATCATTCTAAGGGGACTTGGTACAGCTGTAAACCAATATGTGGAAGCTGTATCAGAGAATAAACCCTCCTGGAAGACTCACTGTTATAAGCCTCAAGCTGCAGTCAGAAATTTTCTTGAAAGGGCCAACAAATTTACAGGGCAAGTATTTAGTGATTCACAATCCAGACCCCTCAAATCAAATCAATGCAACTGACATTTAACAAATCAAATATTGTCATGTCTGAAACAAAATGTGGATGGGCAGCGATTGTCTTTCACAAACCACCTTTACCAGATTTTTTTTTTTTTTAGTTTTCCTTCCAACAAACCTTTTTTTTTTTTAATCTAACACCCTGATGGGAAAAAATATGAATAAGAAATTTCTCAATTGAAAAAGTTCTGTTCACTCCTCAAAAATGTTTCAATTTTTTTTCATGTTTTCCAGAAGACAGATATTTAGGTATTTTCCCTAATGCAAGTTCACTAATCACTGCCCCGTTCTCTTTCTCCATGTCCTTCCAAATGCCCTTGCTGAGACCTGACCTCGCTGAGAACTGACCTTGCACAGAGACCAGGACAGGGTCAGGCTGACAGAGAAAACCTTGGACCAGGCTCTACCACCAATTATCACATTATAAATCAAGATTAATACCACAAAACTTACTGCAATGGGTCTAGAGTTAAATTTCTCCAGCAAGAAGTTAGTTCACACAGAGAAATCCTCCCATGGGGTTAAATATCAGTGTTGGGGAGGGGGATGCAGGGCAAGGCTGTTTCAAACTACTGGCCAAAGTGAAAGGAATTTAGAGGATTTTTAGACTCATTTTAAAAGGCCATGTCTGGCAGGAAAAATTCCTATTGCTCGTGTTTATGCGCAATTCTATGCAGCATAGAGAGAACCAGAGAACGAAAGAGTTGTCAAATCCCAGAGCACGGGGGAGCAGAGGAGCACGGGGAGCAGGCAGGGATGCAGGCTGGGATGCAGGCAGGGTCACCTCTGCCAGCAGCTTTGCCTGCAGCACTTTATTCCCCGACACCCGGGACTGACCGGGCTCCTGCCTCCGAGAAGCTGCTCCAGACTGTCAGGCGAGCCTTAAATACTACATCAAAGTTACTGCTAGATTCCAACGAGGAGACACTTCAGTGTGTCCCAATCAGGCCTTAATCTTTAAGTGCTGTTTTTTCTCTCTCTCTTAAGGATCATGCTGGTTTTTTCCTCTCCTCAAGGGCTCTAGCTGAGCCAGAGCAAGCATCGCTCAGCCATCAAAACAAGCCAGAGCAAAATAATCCCTTTTTTTCCTGATGACTACCACGAGGAGGCACTGCAGCCTGCTTTATGGAAGGATTTTTTTTTAATTATTAAAAAAAAAAAAAAAAAAAAAAGGAAAGAAAAGAGAAGAGGCAGGGAAAAAAAAAAAAAAAAGGAACCAACCACCCTGGTGAAGTGTCTATTCGACACCAGCACAGCTCTAGTGTCATTCCCTATTTAATGGCTGTCAGTGAGGGGGAAAGACAACGTGGTGGGTAATTAAAACCAAATTGCAGGCAGGAGATGACTGCAGAAGGATGATATTGTCATTAATACTGATTTAACATGCACCTGGGTAAGGTGAGAGAGTGCAGCTAGGGAAATCGCAAAGGCACCAGGGTTGCCTAATTTAAAGATGTAGGGTTTCCAGCCGAAGCATGTTTAAAACCCGAATAAAACCATCATATTATGACAGCGGATATAAAACTGAAACAAATGTGCTACACATGTCTGTTAAAAAGAAAAAAACTCTTCAACCCTGTGTTCACAGCAAAGCAAGCGCTGCATTCTCTCTGAAGTTCAAAAGTATTTTTTTTAAAGAAGGTTTTTTGTTGGGTTCTCTCATATCTTGGTTTCTAATGTGTTCGGTGCTTCCTCTGCTTTTACAAAGCTGACTGACAAGAAGGGACCTTTGTTAGATGGAGGGGGAAAAAAAAGAAACCCTGAAAAATCCAGTCTGTCTCACAGAAAAAAATTCTGCTCCATTAATATTTCAGGGAGTAAAGATCCCCCACCTTGTATTTAGTGCAGGACTGTGGTACAATTCATTTGTGAAGAAAGGAAACTGTGGACTAGCTACTGAGACAGGAGATAAAACAAGGAAAGTTTGTTAATGATAGCATGTTGCAGACTCCAGAGTTTTGTGTCGTTCCAGCCCTGACCGGCTTCGTTCCCAAGGCGCAATCCCAGATCCAGTAAGGCTGGGTAAATCTTGTTGTCTGCCCAGGCATATTGCTAAATGCAATGTACATCAGCAGCTCTTAATTATAAATTCAGCTACTGGACTTTTCCTTAGTGAAACAATGCAGTTCAAATCTTTGGAAAAAAATTTATGACACCTAAAGGTGAAAAAGTATATTTTTCAAAACCTATACTCCTCCTCCAACTTTTAACTTTTTTTTTTCTTTTTGTGAATTCACTCCTTGGACATCACATCAAGTTCAAATAACTGAGGGGGGGGGGGGGTTGCAGCCTTCACAGGCAACATATTGCTAAACAGGAAAATGTTCAAACTACAGCTGAAATTGGGGTAGGAACTGATAAATCTCATTTTAGTGTAATTGTAAATTAAATGTGTGTATAGAAATGACCACCTTTCTGTCTTACTCTTGAAAACTGAGTCATTAAAGAAATCATGAAGATATACACACGTTCCACAGAGAAAACATATTCAAAGGCAAGACTTCAAATGCAAAAAAAAAAAAAAAAGAAAAAAAAATTAAAGGCAAAATAAAAATAAAGGCAAAGATAAAAGAGCTCAGGTAGAGAAAATAAAGGTGATGGGTCCTGACCCAAAGGCTGTTGAAATCCACAGTGACGTTCTAAAAATTCAGTACACTTGATCAAACTCATAACAGATATTATTACGACAGGATTTCACTGTTTCATTTTCCCTTTTGCAAGAATCTGAAAGGTACAATTAGACTTTTAATTAAACGGCAGGGATGTTTCTCACCTTCTGACGATTTGCACAGCTTTTTTACAATTCACGATTACCTGCGAATTAAATACTCCTCTTCCTCTCCCCACTCCCAAGGCTGCAAACAGGGACCAGCGAGCTGTGCCCCTGCTTGGGGCTGCTGCTTTTGGGGACACGAGCGGGTTTGCGGCGTTGGCCGGCGGGAGAGAGCTCGGAAAACGCTCATTTGCAGAGGGTGCTGCAAAAGGAGTTCAGCCCCGGGACAGATCACACCCAGACACCTTGGTAGGTAGGTGTCAAGCCGGCCGGACTCACAAACCCCCAGGGGAGCAGGGCGAGGGCCGGCAGGCGCAGCGCTGCAGGGCCGGGCCGCCCGCGGGGCCCGGCCGCCACACGGCCCCGGGGCCAGCGGCCCCGCTGCCTCCTGCCCAGCGGGGTAATGCACCGCCTTGCTGGGGGCAGCAGAGATAAAGGCACCGCTCTCTGGAAAAGCACTCAGATTTCGTGACAAGAGAGGCAGCGAAGGACCCAGGCAGGCAGGTGCTGTTTCTCCCCAGGCTGGACGCAGAACAGACAAGCTGCTAGAAAAGACTGGCAGAAAAACACGAGATCTGCCGAAGTCAGTGTGAGTTTCACTGACTTGTACTGAATCGACTTGGAAAGCAGCTTCAGTATCAACAGTTTCTAAATTAAAACCTGTTTAGGTGATCATCAGATCGTGCACTTGCTTGCCTCTTTCACCCAAATTATCTTCTTCCCCATATTCCAAAAACTGGAACTCCAGTGACACTCACAAACAACATATGTTGGTCAGATGAACATAACATCAGCTTTTTTTTTTTTTTCCCGTGTGTGTCTGTGTATGAATATTTTATGGCTCAGTATTTTCCAGATCCAAGATCAGAATTCAGCTATCAATTTTCTGGACCCTGACACTCCATTTTCTTAATTGATAGTAATTTAAAAATCAAGTGCCTTATTTGCAGTCTACTTTCTTGTTTAAGAAAAAAAGGAAGCAGACATCTTTATAATAGCTGCCTAGAGAAATGTCATGACAAATTGCTGCATAGATCAGAAATACTACTTAGCAAAGAGCTTAATACAAGCAGCTTAATATATAAATACGAAAAACTAGGAGCAGGATAAAAAAAAAATAGAATCCTAATCTCTTTTGCTCAACTTTGAAATCTCTAAGGCCCACATCCTAAAAAACCCTGGTGCTTTATTTTACGATCACTAGGAGCCTTCCTCAACTTAGTAACTCTAATAGAGTACGTGCATGAAAATCCACTGTCATAAGACCTAAAGTACGTTTTCTAGTTGGGAATATTGGTTGCATTTTTCCCTTCCTGTTCCTTCTTTTCTCTCACTTATAAAATACATATTCTGATTTCATCTGTCTAAATAGAGGAATTCAGATAAACTACTTCCACTACTGCATCAAAGCATGATCTAAACAGTTGGATATGAATCAATTAAATTCTCCTTTTCACTTTGAGAAACTTGCCAGAGGAATAGCTTTCTTTCCATATTAGCTGTTCAAGAGTTAGGGGGATTTTTTCCATATTCAGGCCCCTATGAAAAAACCTGTCCAAGGACAGTTAATTTGGAAATTTTTAGGGTTTTTTTTTAACGTACATAAAATAGATCATGTTGTAATTTCTTTTATGACATGAGGTGAAAGCATAAGAGCCTCTAATATTTTTTATCTTTGGTTCACTCTGAATTCAGAGAAAAAATCCAGAGAAAAAAGTCGCTTTCCAAATTCTGTCATCTCTGTGCTTACAAACAAAAGGGGTTATATTCAATAAGCTCTGTGCTAACAAGGTTTCAGGTACCAAAAAAGAAAGTTGTGTGTTCCTCAAGTACCCCCAGAAAAGGAAGTGATCAGTCTTCAAAGCAACTGATAATTCATGGACAGAAAACAGCAATGCTCAACCCAATAAAAGCAGCTCTTCTGCAGTGAGTTGGAAATCTGACCCCATTCCCAACAGCTGACTGCAATAAAGCACAGAAAATCATGAAGCAACTACCTGACACTTAATACTGGGTTATTATTAGAAAACGATTTTCTTGTGGAAAAAAGAAAAAAAAAGTAATTTTCTTGTGCTGCTACAAGAAAAAAGGCAAATAACATCCCTTTCCCCTTTTAAAAATACTAATGTCTCTATATTGAGTTTATTTGCAGTTGAAGTAAGAAATACATGGGACAAACCTTCCCTAGGTGCAAAGTGATATTGCTCTGTGGGCTTCAGTGTAGCTATTTTCATTTATTCTAGGTCTGGACCTGGCAGAGGAATTTTTTAATTTTTTTTTTCCCCTGGAAAGGTAACAGCTGCCAGCAGCAAACCCAGAAACCTGCAGTTTCTGTTATATTTTGCTTTCAGATGAAATGGAATGTCTTCGGGGAGCCCAGAGGCATGCTAATGAGACAGGTTCAATGGAGATGGACACACTGAGGCAGCACCTTGGCCCCTGCTCTGGCTGCCCTGTGTGCGGAGCACGGCTCAGCGGCTGGAGAGGTGCCCTAAGGGGGGCATGGGAGGATTTCCATTGCACAGGGATTCTTGCTTATGAACTTTCATTAACACAGGGTTAATTTCTAAGGACACTGAAGAGTCAAAATGTCTTGCAATTGTTCCAGGACTGCTACAAAGAGCCATTTTTGTACCAAAAAAAAAAAAATTATTTGGATTCATGCAAATGTATTTTGTTTGTGAAGGGGAATATTGAATGTTGGACTTGTTTTAACTCAGCAAATACTGTAATATTAATGTATTCACTGAGTGGATTAGGAAATTTATCTTGTAATTTGTTGCTGCTACTAGTTGTCATTTTTGATTCCTGGAAAAATGAAATAAGATTTAACTTCAAAAAGTTCTTCTTTATTATCTAATTAAATAAAGGTGGCAGATTAATTGACTAATTGGTGCTCATGTATAGATGGAGACATATGGAAAGGATTTAAGATTAGACATATGGAAAGTATTTCTAAGATCTGTAAGACTGTGAGCAGCATTTTATCAGATGTTTTGTATACAACACGTGACCTGCACAAAATGCTGCATTCAGCATATACGCCAGATTCATAAATGGGTACATCTGAAATTCAGCCTTGTGGACATATTCACAATCAGCAAAGATGCAGACTAGTAATTCCATTTTGGACACAAACCCAGCAACAAGGAGGAATCTTAAATACATACTAAAGTGCCATAATAAATAGTGATTTTAATTTTTTTTTCTTTTAGGGACAGACCCTACCATTCGCACTCACACTGAGTTATACACAAACAGCTGAAAAATACCCATTCAAGCGGGTGGCAGCACAAAAGTGCCAGACTCTGAGTAAGATCTCAGCTGGCTGAGTTTAATGTGCACACAGAGGGACAAGGAGGGAAGGTGTGGGGATTTAAGCCACTCCATTTCAGTATTAATTCACAGGGAGGTGGTCTAGACAACAGAACTCAACGCCACAATGTACACACAGAGCCAACAGATACAACCACGCTCGCAGCAAAAAAGGAAAAAGACAGAGTTAGACAAGCCTTGCAAGAGAAAAACAGTTACATTCTGTTAGGTTAATAGGTTGCAATATCCCTGCCATATCTGCAATGGTTTTAGAGGATTTATACCTGTAGTGAAGCAAACGATGACCGCATTGCATTATTGTCTTTCAAATAAATACAATATATTCTTGAAATACTGCTTTGGTCAAGTGCCTGGGATTCTTGTTCAACTCCAGCAAAGATTCTGACTACAACTCAGAATTGCAATGCCTATTTGGGAATTATTATAGAGCAACTTGCTACAAGAGAAAAGGTGGATGCCTTTACCCTGAAAAGAAAGAAAAGGTCTATGTCATCGCTACCCTGAAAATGACACTTGAACTTGGGATTTGTGTAAATGTAGTGATGAAATCTTGAAACACTGTAAGAATTTATCAGCTAGAGAACTCTTCACAAGGGGCCAAATCAGTAAAGATGGCACTCTGTGTAAAGTAAACCTAGAAAAGGAGGTTTTTTACTCAAACACAGGTAGAAAGCTAGCAGTCACCCTACAGCTCACGGAGGTGCCAGTGTTGGAAGAGACAGGCTCTCTGACTACACTGAAAAGAAACCCTATTTATATTTTTCAAAATTCCTGACATGAAATAGGAGTTGCCTCCATTCATGATCTTGGAGCAGTCACAGCTCAGTTCTGGAATTAGCATCATTTCCTACAGCCTTATCCCAATACTCCTAAGGAGTTTAGCATGCCATGATACCAAAACAACTCATTTTTCAGCTCCTGGTGCAAATGGCCCATAAATAAGGAACGATTTGAAGACACTTATTCAGTTTATCCTCTGGAATGTGGGTGCCCTATTATTCTGACTGCACCATTCCAAGTTTACTTAACCCAAATGGGATAGTAACTCTTAGTCAAAATATGCCCAGGTACCCCACAGTGCCCACAAATAATGAATAAGAAATTTGAAGATACTGATACTTTCCCTCAATTTACTTCTCTGGAAGTAGCAAAATATCCCAGTTTTTCAAAGTTAAAAGCTTTTACTCTTACTAATCCTAACCATAACCCAGACCCTGGCTCAGAGAAGCCTGGGAACCCAGCGCTGCCTGCAAATCAAAAAGAATAATTCCTTCAAAGCTCCCGATATTTTGCTCTTGTTTTATCTCCAGGAATTTGCAAGGTCCCACACTGGCTGCTGTCTCCCTGTTTTTTCAACTGCACGGCCTCACTCCAGCTAAAAGCAGACAACCACACCAGGTTCCCCCGCCAGAAACTGGGACATCCCCCCGCGTGTGACATGGAGCACTTCTGACCCCAACCCTGGCTCTAACCTAACTAAGCTTGGGAACCGAAGAGAGACTCACAGATTAGTCACGCTTTTTGTTCACCTGTCTGAAAGTTGCAAAAGACCATTGCCCCTCGTGCACTACAGACCCCAAACTTGGACCTTATTCCTAACCTTAGGTAGGCATGGGAAACATCTGCCAGCCTCCAGCACAGAATGGGAGAGCAGACAGCAGACAAAATAGGGGTTCAAACCAGCATTCCCAGAGCAGGGCTGATTATGGCAAACCTTTTATTAAAAGCATCTCAGATTGTATATTAAATAATTTAGTAGCGCTTACTTTAGGAAATCTAAGAAAACATGTATAAACTAGTCTCATAAAAACCTAATTTTATGTAGTGAACGGTGTGTGCCAATTTCCTTATGGTTAGTAGGAGTATAAAGCATCTCAATACACTGTGAGGGACTGAAACAGGCAAATTACATACAGAAATACATTAATAATACTGTTAATAATTTCTGCTTACTACTTATATAATAACTAAAGGAGGAAAAGGGAAATATATGTTGAGAAATCTTATCTTTAAATTTTATTTAAATCTATATTTAATTATAACCCAGCCTTCATGTTCACTTTTACAATAAGCCCAGATTTCCTTCTCAGTCCTACTCTTAAAACAAGAGAGAAGTAAAAGATTGAATCAAGACTCTGTGAGTTCAGAGAAATACTGTATACATTAAAATAAGAATTAATAATGCCTCAGAGGATCTTAAAAACTGTTGACAGACCCATGTGTCCCCCTATCCAGATACGTCCATGTGCGTTGTTTCCAAATATGAGATTTAACTAAGTGTGTCAGGTACCAACTCATATTTTTCTTATTTTCTGTCACGTGCATCAGCTGGTCCTTTCCTCTAACAAAGGAACCACAAACTGTCGTGGAGGTGACTCACTAGAAATACGTCTCAAAAATGAGTTCAGTGAAAAAAAATAGAAAAACATTAGAAAAACAAAACTGTCCCTGTTATAGTCGTGTTCTCTGGTTTTGCAGAAGTCTGTGTTTTCCTGCAATCCCACCCAGGTTGCCCATTCCCAATTTACAGGGCCCGCACGCCTCCCCATGCACCAGCTGCGGCAACTGAAAGTAATTATCACTCCAGACACAATAAGGTGTTAAAGGTAGTGGCGAGCATTTTGTGCAAGAAGAAAAAAAAGTAGGAAGAGGGGAACCTGATGAAAGGAGATTAGTGTCTGTTAGTCTTTTGGAGAGGAACAGGGGAAAGCAAAGAGGGGGAGCGAAATAATAAATAACCCCAATCCTTAGGGAATACTTGCATATGTGGCAGACAATGAAATAAAAGTTTTCTTTGAAGAGTGAGTTCCTTTTCGGATGAAGTAAGCAGCACCAAAACGAAATCGCAGCGTTATGTTACAGCTGATGTGTAACTGATCAAAAGAGCAACGGGATGGAGTTATGAGAACAGAGGCTGAGAAAAACAGTATTAAACCAAAACATACTTCTTTGGAAAACAACCTACAGGACCCAGGGAATGGGAACAGCCACTGCCGGGCAGCTCGCGGAGGCTCTATCTAAGGAGCAGCCTTAGCAGCCCGTTCAATACCTGTCCTGAGCTTCTTCTGGGGGGTGGGAGGGAAAGGGAAGAGACAGCACACGCGGGAGCGAAGATCTTACTGGAGAAGTTGTCAGAGGCAAGGCAGGGAGGGCACGGAAGAATACGAGTTCGCTCCCAGGAACGGCAGAGAGGTCGGATCCGTCCTGGCTCTCTGTCTCTTTCCAGGGGATCTAATTTGCAGTGAAGCCCCTGGGACTCCTGTCTCCGGCACTGGTAGGAATGAGATCACAGCCTGAGTATTTGTTCTACATTTTCCGAGAAAGTAGATTTTAGTGCAGCAAAGGACTCACATAAGGATCTCTGTGAATGACTCAGGTACGCACACACCGAGAAATGTGCGGGAGCTGTAGAGGGAAGGGATTTCTTTTAGCTCTTTTACATTTCTGCAAGAGGTACAGGTTTATTTATTTATATAGGTAATAGCTGCTCATTCTGATCCTGCTTTCACCATTTTTTTTCTCTGAAGTAATTCCACTGATGATTTAATGCCTGCTGAATTGATGGTGGGGGTATTCCCAGCCTTTCCAGGCACCGTCGGCTCTGCTACGGGGCAGTGTCCAGCAGCTATAGATGAAATTGGTGATAACCCCTTCAGCTAGCACAAAAACCTGGAATACAGGCTGTAATCAAGCATATCCAGTCTTTTCAGTGGGTAAACCCACACTTTAGCTGTCTACCTCCTAATTTCTGTGATAAGTTCTGGATGCTGATCAGTCTCCTCTTTATTTAGTGAAGCACAAGTAGAATCTAACACAGAGCAATGTGAAATATTTCCAAAGAAATTGGACCCAACTCGCCTGCATTGTTAGAAGCTTCCAATTCAACAGAGCTCAAAGCTAAAAAAATAGAGAAATTGCAGTCTATGGAGCATTCAAAGCAAGGACTGGTTTGTACAGCTGTAAACTCATGTACATGTTTTCACAGAGATTTTCTGCATTTCAATAGCTCTGACTTCGAGCTACACAACCCTTTCCACTTGTCTTTTGTACTGGAGATTTTTGAATGCTGTAAAATCCCCATCTCTGGAAATGTGAACAGTTACAAATTTAAGTGAAGAGTTGTGATTTCGTTTGGGTTTTGTTCACAAATCTCTGCAAACAAAATAACACCCTAACTGGCAGAGCAAAATGACCTCTCCGGTGCCCCTTGCAAAACATCTTCCAGCCTCATGGAGCCAGAAATTAGCTCAGATGTTCCAGAGTAAAAAGAAACACCCACGGCCAACTGGAAAGCATCATCACATACAGCACAGCAGGCCTGCAGCATCGACTCTGATGTGTCCTTGACACATCTTCTCTCTAGGTGGTAGAAGAAAGGTGCTATCAACAGGTGACTAAGGAAGGGAGAGGCAACATATGTGCATAAATATATATATATACACACACATGGAAGACTAGTGCTTCCTGACCCAACTTTCAGCTGCTGCCTGCCTTATTTCTAGTTACTTCCTTGATCAAAAGTAAGATGATACATCACCTTAGCAGGTACTCAGCTGCAACTGAAGGAGGAGGATGCTCCTCGGACTTCTTTCAGGAGTATAGCAATCTACTGATTACACTGTTCCTTTAGAAGTTTGTTCCTTCTGTAGAAATCCCCCCTCATTTCCTCCACCCACTGTTTAATCTCTGTTGCAAGTGCCAGAAATCAATCAGTACATACTGGGAAAACAGGATGTGGCACTTGGGGACACTTGGGTTTAGTGGTGGACATGGCGATGTTGGGTCAATGGTTGGAATTTATGATCTCAGAGGTCTTTTCCAACCTTAACAATTCTGTGGTTCTAAACACAAGCTGATTGTTGTTTGTGCCGCTACACAGCATTATCAGTTCAGCTCATTTCCGTATCACTGGTCCTAGAATATTATGGGATAAATCAGTCAGATATGCCACATTCAATGGCTATGTTTTCAGTTTCTGAACTTAGAAAAAAGTTTAAGAAAAATTTTTTAAAAGAAAAAAAAATCAGGACATTAGTCAATCTGCAGAAGGAAATTCAGATAAAAATAAAATTGTTTACAGCTTTTATTCATTGTGAGAGGGAGCTAATTTATATGGGCTAAAGTAAATAAAAATACTGGATGGTATAAAAAGTCTAGTAAGTTCATGTCTAGAGAGGGTTGGGTCTACTGATTTTGTTTAAGGGCCTATCTCCTTCAAATGCTTGTACTTGCAGGTAACTCATGTTGAAGTGATCAAAGTTACCTTTATATGCACACATTGACACAACTGGCCTCAAAATCACCTGAAGTGTGTGAAAACATTAATTGATACAAAGGTGAGTACTAAAGAAGGAGCTGTTGTGGACTCAAACTGTGTAGCAGCACTTGAAAGCTATAAAAGTGTAACACAACACATGCATTAAACGATTCCACGTTGTTAACACAAGCCATTACACTGATGCCCTGCACTATTTCCTTTGCCACTTCTCTCTATTAAGAGAATGTTCTTCTAGAGCTTCATCATTCCCTGAAGCAAAAACTGCTGTCTGGAAAGAACAAGACCCAAAGCATTGTATGGCATTATTTGTTCATCCACAGGCATGAAAGGCACAAACACCATTCAGTTCCTCTTGACTGAGACAGAGAGCACGCTACAAAATCTTCAGGGTGATTCCTTCCCCAGTACTTTTGCTAATATTCAAACTGTGAAAAAGATTTTCAGAATTATACAGGGAGGAGTCCAAAATTCTGTTGATCAACAGCCAGCAATTCAGATAGTAAGTTGTTTGTGATCCATCACTTCAGTCTTTTTCTGAAATTGCCTCATGGGGAAACACTACAAAATAAAACTTCAATACTCCCATAAGCTCCAAATAAAGCTTTTCTCTTTGATTGCCTCTATCTCATCTGTCTGCTTAGATTTGTGTGTCTAGTTAAGTGAACACAGAAGACCATACACTTGAAATGGAAACTACACAGAGTACACTCTTGACTTGTTACCATAATTTACCTTCTAAGTGGAACCTCTTATGAGCCTACTCAATTATATTTAAAATGACTGCACCTTTATTTCAGCACAGTGTACACGCTGAACCTGCGGTCGAAAATCCTGAGCTGATGTAAAATTGCAGAGCCTCATCAAAATTCACTGGGGATTCCTGACTTACACCAGCCCACATAGGGCCCCCAGAACCCATCAAACTGCAATGCTTCTCCCATGGGGAACAATACTAGTGTTAAGCAATAAAATGAAGTTGGTTTTATGTCTAATGTTGATTTCTTTTCTGATATAATACTTTAGTTTATGCTTTTTCATGCAACAATACCTTGAATGGCATGGCAGGTTTACACTGAACAACATAGTTTAAAAATACTTGTTAAATGCCGAAGGCTTGACAGTTCCTTTAAATAATACTGGGGAAAAAAAATGCACAAGAACATTTTGGTAGCGGAATGAAAAATGCTGCAGTGTACAGCTCTGTATGTCACCGAGAAATTAGTATAGATTTTTTTTTTCCAGGACCACTGTCAGGGCTGGCAGGCCTAAAATTAGACATACCAGGTATGCACTTCACACTGTCCCTCAGGTCTGCCTGTCAGCTCCCTGGGAACAAGATTCCTGTATATTTCAATACCCTTCCTGCTCCGCGGATCCCCAAGAACAAAGCCGACGGGCAGAGGCAGCACTTCATGACACGCATCTCTGCAAGCAGGAAACAACCCATCACCTTGGGGGTTGCTGCCGAGGGGTCGCCTATTTAAAAAGCAGCATTTGGAAATAAAGAAACGTTTAGATGGAATCCGGAATAGTGGGAACTGAAAGACGGGCGACTGGGCTGTTTTAAAATATTCAGTCCTATTTTGAAGTGATAATCAGATATGAACTGAAAAAATAAATCAATGACTTCTCCAGTGATAAACTATCAATATTAACTAAAGGTCAAGAACAGTCAGATTTTGTTTGTCTTAGACATTGCTTTTCACAGTTGACATTAATTAATTTTAAACCTGCACCATTTGCCACTGCTTCTTTTTTCCTTTTTTTTTTTTTTTTTTTTTTTTTTTTTTTTTTTCTTAACTTTTGGAACAAAACCTGACTGTAGGGTCTCATTTACTACATCATTTACCTTTTTCCAATTACACAAATGACTGAAGTTGACAGTGGCATGTTTTTGAGTATAAATATGATAATTTACTACTGGGAAAGAGATAATATGATCCTCTTTATTCTGCCATACTCTGCTTGCAACGCTGTGCAGAATCTTAATTGAAAGATTTTTAAATAGTAGCTAAAACATTGTTTAGGTTTTGTTGTTGTCTTGTTGTTTTGTTGGTTTTTTTTTTTAATAACAGCTCTTGAAGCATTTTCTTTTCTTCTACCATGTGTCCTTTTGCTCCTGCTTTTCATCCATTCTGGTATAACCGACTCTGTCTGGATCATGAGTTATCATTGGCTGCCAGTGGAATGCTACAATGCAATTTGTCTTATTGAAACATGGGCTAGCCCCACATGGCTGCAAAGAATCATTCACTTTCTAATAAATCAAACATTTGGTAAAATTCCTTCTTCTCTGACATGAAACGGTAGGACAGACAATACTGCCTGCGAACGGAGAGGAGATGGTGTAAAAAATGCCTTTTTTGTTCAGCGCTACTGAATTATTTTGTGATTAGTGAATTGCAACTACCAAATCCAAACTCGCATCCTTGGCTGGTATTTTTTTCCTTTCAAATTCAATCACTGTACTGTTTGTCTACTGTAAATAGAATGTTTCTACACTTTACATAATTATCATCATTGTTTTTCCATTTAACAGAGAGAAAATCCTAGCCCTTTCGTAATCACTGCAAATTTTGCCATGAAAACGTGGAATTCTAAATCCATGCTATTATGTCTCTGACAATCTTGGAAAAATATTTATCAGTTAGAAGGCTCAAAATTAGGGAATATGAAAGGCTCAAAGAAGAAATAAAATTAATTTTTTTTTGTAGTGTCACTAAAACTTTGGAAGTTACCATGAGTGTCACTTTTCTGCAGCTGTAGCTTTTCTGCCAAATCTTTGGAAGTCGGGTTATCTGGAGGGGACATCTGGGATTTCCAACAGTAATTACAATATATTTTGAACTGCGGAAGTGACATTATGGCTATCATCTCCTCAGGAAGAGGGATAAGCCAGGATGAATCCTGAGAGTCCATCAATCCCCACCGACTGCATCTGAGCAGTTCACAGCTGAGTGTTAGGCTTGTGCATTAAGTTCCTCACATAAGATCTTTTAGGATGGCTTTATTCTCACATTTTATGCTGGTGTTAGGGTCTCTTAATGCTGATAATTCTATCTGCTAAGATGTCAAACAACCCCCGTCAGGAATGTCGTTCCTAAAACATTCAGACATGTCCGCCAAGCCAAAGCTGCCTTTTATCTTATGATTTAGGAAGGGGAGGGAATTATGGCTCCCTTCTACCAGTTTATGATCCCAAGATTTAGAATCTGCACAGAATCTGTACCATATGTTTGACCATAATCTGTGCAAACTTTGCTCGGAACACAGTCCTGTAATGCAGCCCAAACAACCCCGTGGTGCCGAGAGGTGGCAGGAGGGGGAATTTCCATCAAAGGCTGGGTACGGCCATAAAACAGCAGTGACAACCTGCAGGAAGCACTGGGGCCCTTCCATAGCAATGCAAAAACAAACTCCATGGAGTTTATGGAGTCACAGCTCAGCCACAGACATCTTTAGGACACAAAGGAAGGCAGGACCCTTGAGGAATCCTACATCTCGCTGTTCCCCCAGCAGCAGAGCAGTGTCAGCTGGTCACATCTGGATCCAACAAATGAGGGAAGACAGGGCTACTTCACGACATCTTGGAGGTTACCTGAGATCCTTCTGTCTGGTTTGAAGAGAGGTTCAGCTTGTGCCCTGGTTAAGGTTTGTGTTTGAGCAAGAGACATGTCATTAACACCAGTAAAACCAGTTCAGCAGCAGACCAGGAAGGAGAAGGCTCTAGTGAAGAGTTCAAGAAAATGAACATGGTGCAAAAACTACTTTTTTAGCTTTCCTGACCCATAGACACATGGAAAGGAACTTCTCATGAGAATGAATTTCATGGAAGAATTAAAAGAGCTTGCAGTGCTGACTTGCATGCTGAGATCAGGCAACAGGGAATTCTGGCTGGAAACTCTGCCAAATCTGGTTTGTCACCACAAGATCAGAAAACCTCTTACTGGCTTCCATAGGCCAAAACCAGATCCAAAATACAGGAACATCACCTATCATAAAACCTCCTCCAGATTGCAAATTTGTGATCAAATATTTAATGCAACACCTGGGAACTCACCCAGTGAGAACTCAGTAAAGGATCAGCAGCTAGCACTGCTTTTTGCATGGCATTAACTATGGTCAAGGTCAATTTAGGCTAAGTCTCTACAATTTTTTACGATTTACAAATGCACTTACAATTTTTTTCCCCTCCAATTGCAATTGCAATAACTCTACATGTTAGGAACAGGGTCTAATCGGAATGAGTTTGCTTTGATTTAGCCTGTTTACATTTAAATCATTTATCAGTGTGGTTCTAATTCAAGCTCTTTACTGGCACCTATGTTGGAAAAGTCCATTATTTCCAGCATTTCTTTTGATGTAAACAAAATCTTTGTCCTCCAGCTATATCTTAAGCAGGTTAGGAGGCACAACAGCTATGTAATGGTATCATGTGCACTTCAGTCACTGCATATATTTTTTTTTGCCAACTTGTAAGTAAATTAGCACCACCAGCAGTCTACCTAGAGTGGCTTAATCACAGACAAATTCTTGAATCCCTTGCCCAGTAGTGTAACTTATAGTCAGCCTGATCCCAAGGCACTAAGGAACCTCGCTGACCCCCTTGCCTCATCTGTAAAGTAGGGATAACAATATGGGGTGGAAGAAGGATGTACTGGCAATATTTGTAAACTGCTTTGAAGATGCTGTGAGTGCCAAGTGTTATCATGGTTTCTAAGCTCTGAAATGTTTGATATGATTATGTGCACACATAATTTTTAATGGTAATTCAGAGCGCAAATTAGAGATGATATTTACATTTCTTCCAGGCAAGCTTAATTTTCAGTTATCAAGGAAAATATCTATTGCACAAATAGGGTATCAGCTATTCAAAAGTTCCCTCAGGGCCTACCAGTTCTATAGCATGCCATTTTTTTTAAGCTGTCCATGAGATGACAGACTGTAGCAGTTCCCTTGGAGGTATTATGGATTACTGATGAAACAATAACCAGAAGTAATATTTTCCCATCAAAACTGGAGCCTGGGGTTTTTGTTGTTGTTGTTATTTTTCTCCTAATAACACATGCTTTCAGAAAGACTTTGCCTTCATTTATATGTAATTTGCAATCCTATATAAACAACCCCCAAAAATACAATTAAATTCATAATGGACTTTTTTAAAGCAAAAGTCTGTAATTTGCTTCTGTTGAAAGCGCAGAATTGTCAGTCTTTGGACTTGGAAAATCTAGCATTTCTGTTTGCTAAAAAAAACCATCTGAGCCTGGATGTGTTTAGTAGACAACTTCCACTGCACCTTCTACACTGCAGAAGTCCTGGGCTTTTGAAGAGACCACAGTGCAGAACATGTATTTAAANTGAAAATTCCATTAAATGTCAGTATTTCAGTGACAACAAGGATCACAGAAGTCTTTGAATTTCCTTTCCTATGCTCCTTTACCCATTCCCATGCAAAACTGTGTAATATAATGGAATCACAGAATGCCATAATACCTGAAGCTGGGGAAAGGTACCTCTGGTGTTTCCCTGTCCAATTCAAGCAGAGCAGGTTGCCCAAGGTTGTGTCCAGCTGAGTTTTGATTCTCTCCAATGCTGGAGGCCCCACAGCTACTTTGGGCACATGTTCTAGCGTTGCTCAGCCTCACAGTAAAGATTTTCCTGTGTTTAAATGGAATTTCCTCTAAAAGCTGTTTGACGCATCAGCTAGAAGCCAAAAGTCCAAATTTCACCTTGATAAAAAGTTCACCATATCAAATAAACAGCAAAACCACAATCAGAAACGACATGTTTCAATGTGTGTATTTTAAACTGCAGATCCTCAGCTCTGCAAGCTGCCCGGCACAGCACAGATCCGTGTGTGGTCACATCCTCAGGGTCCAATTCCCTTTCACACCTTGCCAGACTGAGCCAATACTGGGGACAACACACTTTCATCAGAATACTTTTCAAAGTATGGTGGAATTTGGAAACACACCGTGCTGATTTTAATGCATTACAATCACTATTGCTTGTCTCAGTTAAATTCCT
>VYZQ01028998.1:49151-60224 GCA_013400655.1 Mystacornis crossleyi
CTGTTGAAGAGCTCACAGAGCAGAACATGTATTTAAATTACAATGAAAAGAAATTAAAAGACAAAAAGAGAAATACTAAGAAGTTAGAACCCTGTTTAGGCTGCTTATCAGTGACTCTAGAGAAGATGGTGTAGTCCACAGAGCCCTGGTCAAAATACCCCAAGTAAATTANGTTTTGATTCTCTCCAATGCTGGAGGCCCCACAGCTACTTTGGGCACATGTTCTAGCGTTGCTCAGCCTCACAGTAAAGATTTTCCTGTGTTTAAATGGAATTTCCTCTAAAAGCTGTTTGACGCATCAGCTAGAAGCCAAAAGGCCAAATTTCACCTTGATAAAAAGTTCACCATATCAAATAAACAGCAAAACCACAATCAGAAACGACATGTTTCAATGTGTGTATTTTAAACTGCAGATCCTCAGCTCTGCAAGCTGCCCGGCACAGCACAGATCCGTGTGTGGTCACATCCTCAGGGTCCAATTCCCTTTCACACCTTGCCAGACTGAGCCAATACTGGGGACAACACACTTTCATCAGAATACTTTTCAAAGTATGGTGGAATTTGGAAACACACCGTGCTGATTTTAATGCATTACAATCACTATTGCTTGTCTCAGTTAAATTCCTGACAGCTGGTTTAATTCATGTCTAGATTCTCTGAAACCTTCTCGTATTTTCTGCACATACAGCTTACCTCAAATGCCTGGACTTCCTTCAGAAAAATTGCAAAGTATACACATTTCAAATTGGGAAAGCAGAGATACAATGCAGTGGGAGCATCAGACCCAGGAATCTCAACTAAAACATGTTCAAAATAAATAACTTGTCAGGATGTGTACACTACGTCTGCATCGGGGAGATTTATTGACGATTAGTTTAACACTCTTCTGTCTGAAGGAATGAGGGTGGCTGAAGATCCCAGCCTGCCGTGTGCCCCCAGTTTTGCATGTGTATGGCCACACTCTTTCCTCTGGGTCGCACCAGATAATGATGCTGGGGAGCTTTTCAGGATTTTTGTTTGAAGACTGATTCTGCTTGAGTGTAGTGTTCCTGTCCTCCACAGCCAGGAAAGCTTTTGGTTTTCAGTTCTCCTATTTTTGTTTGATTGTTTCTCTGAGATCCAGAGATCTCAGTCTTCCCTTTTCCCTGTAACCTTTGTCTCTCTTGGCCTCTGTTCTGATGGTGAAAAAGCTGCGCATTAAACAGACCCACCCAGTGCCACTAAAAGTAGGGGAGAAAGAAAAGAGGGAGAAAAGGGTTTTCTATCAGACCCTTAATGTTTAGTTTCTTGAATGTGTAACATTTAGAAAGATATCTGAAATAAAGGCCTCTCTATTCAAACAATCTGTGCATCAAACAACTTGGGACCTTGGGAGCTCCTGGCCAATTGCAACGAGTTTGCACTCCCCTCACTCAAGGGAGGTCTGAAATGTCAAAATCTTCTGTCATTCCACTTGTCACATCACATCCCACAAAGGAACATGGAAGCCATCATCCACTCTGCTGTTTATTGTCATGAAACCCCATAAATACTCACTCTCCATAAACAGTAACAGCCCAATTAAAGCACTCTTTACCAAGCGTGATCATTTTCAGACAGAAAGTATTGATTTATCCACCTATGGGCACTGCATAGAAACATCTCTTAATGAGAATGATAGTGACCTCCGAACTCTGCTCTTTCACCCTGTAATATACTCTCTCAATTTTCTGTTAAGTGGTCTAGTGGCACATCAGCAGAGATGGAAAGACACTCTGATTCTTTAATGTCGACACTGGAAGGCTCACAAGGAATGCTCAAATCTTCATTGTAATGGGAGGTGAACAGAAAGGTCACTTATATGCAGGGCTTTCAGCTTGTTTGACAAGGCTTCTTTAATAAGTGAAACCTTGTTGGGGTACACTTGTCTGTCAACTGCCTTTGCCACTCAGCTCCGACACAGCCAAACACAAACAGTCCCTGTCGCATCGCCTGGCTCTGGAGTCACTTCACCTCTCTGGAAATCCTTGGCAAAATTTACAGGTCGGTCGGCTGGGGGTGTTTTAGCACGCAAGGGCAGGAAGCAAAAGAGACCCTTGATTTTGTTCAGCAGCTTAAATCTGTGAGCTTACTGCGTGTGTAATTGACAGCAGACATGGAGCACTAAACCAGCGCATCCGTTACTTTGATTAATCCTCCTTTGGAGTGTGATATTGTTTGATATACAGTGCAGGGCTGACACAGGTTACTGTAATGCCACTTTACCAAACAGATTACAAAATTGTGCAGGGAGTATACAGCACTCGTGCAGATAAATACACACAAGAGGAAATTCTAACAGCTTTTAATTTCCATGCTTTTCAGTTTTATTGTTGTAAATGCAACTCTTTATAGGACTAATGACACAGGCTGGCTCGGCTGAGTCAATTACACCAGTAGGCACTTGGATCAGATATTTCTCCTGCTTTCCATTTGCACTGTCTACGCTTCTGATATTTGACTAAATTACATTGCACCGTGGTGCACTGGCACTTGCCATATGTTATATCTCAGAGCACTTTAAAGGACAATAACAAAAAATAATAATATACAACATGTAGTTCAAAGTGGGGACGCAGGCAGGAGTGTCAATCATTATGAGCTACATTCAGCAAATAGCCCGGAGTGTTGCGTTCCCGTGTCCTCTAATCTGTGCTGGTGTTAAATGAGTAGGAAAGTTGGTAAGGATGCCAGGGACACTGACTGCTCTCAACTGTGTGGGACTACTTGTGCATGTCTGTGAGTGCGCGTGTTTGTTTTGGGGCAAGAGGGATATTTGGTGAATGTTAGTGCTCATGAAAGTTAGACAGCAACAGCACCATCTGTCCTACCACACAGAGCGCCGCAAACTTCCTCCACACAGATCTGCCAATGCACTTCAGCTCTGACCTCCAACACCCCTTCAATTCCAGTAATGAGTCTACAGCATCTCTTGAGAAGAAACTGTCAATTGTTCTGATTTCTGCTAAATTGTGTTATGCTTAGCAGTGTGGGCAACTGCCCACTAGTGACTAGCCTGAGGCCTCTAAACTCCAATCCGAACCTTGCCTTCTGGAGGTGAAGGGCTTGTTTAATACACCCAGGCACCATTTTATGAGCCTCATCTCCTTTATACTACATTCACTCATCAAAAGTAAGCAGAAAAAAATCTGCATTTAAAGTCAATTCAGAACAAGGAATGAGGTTTTGTGTCTCTCCCTTCAGAACTTTCTCTGACCCTGGGAATTTCTGGTTCTAAACTCTGGTGCAGAGTGCCCAAGGAAAGATCTTTCTGTACAAGCCAGTTTGCCAGGCACATATCCCTTGGGATTGAGTTCCATGATGGGGTGGCAAGACCTGCCACCTTTGTTCTGAGGAAACTCTATAATACTGACAAAAGTAGACTTGTATATCACTGTGTCTTCCTTTAATTTGACTCAAAATCCACTCGAAGCACTTTAACTGTGGCAACCACCGCATTTGTTACCCACACGAGTATGACAGTTTTCATAATAACGATTAAGGAATAAATAAAGCCATTCTTAAATGTATGAATGTTCTACCTAAACCTTCTTTCCCTATGTTTCATGTACAATTTAGATCTGGGTCTTTTTTTTGTCATTGTTTCTAAATGGCAACTTCATATTTGGCTTCTGCAGTAGTGATGCTCTGAGTTTTCACATTTGATTGCAACAGAGGGAAGCTGGGCTATACTAATGAATTAAGAATTTGCCAGACTTGATCTGGTTCATAGTTGCTAAAGATGCTATGTGATCTCTTCAAATCATTGGTTTGAGACATTTCAAAACGACACGCAAGAAATGATGATGGTTTGGGGTAACCTTACAACCTCAAAGATTTGATTTTACCCTTTACTCAGTTGGCTAAAATGTTAGGCTTTACATTCCCTTTCAAATGGGTTAGCCTCAAACATTTTAATTATGAATATTATTATCCACTAGGATGTTAAAACTCTCTCTAAATCTTGCTCTCAGATCTGGGAACGGAGAGCTGCAGCTCAGGGTGAACATTTGGCTACAGCAGTTTTGACCAAATTAAATGAATGAATGATATTAACAAGTAATCTAATTAAGTGCATATTACTATGTTTGTGTATATTCCACAGTCCATGCCACCTACCATAAAAGTATTAGAGCTCATCAGTGCAAGGAATATTGCCTTCAACTCCACTAAAAGGAATAATTTCCCTGCAGGGCAGTAACACTCTTCAACGTGGCGAATAGCCACAGGCTGCGGGGTTGTGACTTTATGGTAAATAGCTGCCTCTTTCATCAACAGAGCAATGAATTGGAAGAGCCCCTGGTGAAATGTATGAGGGTAATTTGATTTCTTCAGGTATAAACATGCAACCCACTCGTTTTCAGGCACCGCTAATTAGGTTGGGTTATCCAGATGCCTTGGGGTAATTATTTTGGCTGTACTTACTGATAGCTGGGAGGGTTGCGAATGTCAGCCGTGTTCTTTCCCACCTTTGGCCACAGTCCCAGTGATTCATACCGCAGTGATCCCAAGCAAGCATCCGTTCTAAGGGGCATAATTCTACTCCCTCAATAAACATGTCTAATCCTCAGCTTCCATTAGGGTTACTTAGAGTTTTCTGACTGATGTTCAGACACACAGGCAAAGCAATGTCCTCATTCCTTTGTGTGCCTTAAAGTGGAAAACTAAGAGAGAAGGCTTTTTTCCCTTTGTTTTACATGTTTTTAAGGGCAATTATTTTTCAGCAATTCAGTTCAGTGAAAAAATTGTAGCAAATTACACTGCCCAATAAAAAAAAAAAAAAAAGACTAAAAGCAGGTATATGCAAAGGAAATCATTATTCCCAGTGATAAAATGCAGCTATCCATGGAGTAGGACACCACAGAATTGTGCTCAACCACTGATTACAGCAACATCAAGTACTAAAGCAAAGCCCTGCATTTTTGGACACGGAGACTGTGTGACCAAATCTTGCAGCAACAGCACCACAGCACGGCCAGGACCTGGTCAGGGCTGAAATATGACCAACAAAGATCTGATATTAAAAGATATTCTTGGTATTGCCAGCTAGACCATAACAGAGTCCACAGGAGATCACCTCTACATCACACCCCCATCTGCCATTTCCCTTAAGATGACATTCCTCCCTTTGGGGGTTGGAATGAGATCATCTTTAAGGTGCCTTCCAAACCAAACCAGCTAGAGTCTCAGAGAGCCCCAAAGCCTCCTGCTCCAGCTAAAACCTGGGAAGTGGTGATGATACAACTCCACGGCCTTGAACATCCTCAAATCACCCAGCAGCACAGCCTTGAGCTGATTTAGGGTTGGGAACAAAACTACCCTTCCCTTGAGCATTCAATAACAATTTTTGGGGCAGCATTATGCCTCTTGGACAGTCTCCTGCTCTTCTACTTGGGCACTGCAACCTTATCCCACAGTGAGAATATTTGCATAGTTTGGGCAATTCTTCCATCGCTCTTCACACAGAGGGATTTTCCTCTCACTCCTTGGAAGCAAACTAAAGAGCAGGACACTCTCCAAGCCTGCACACACATGAGCAGCTCTGCTTCTCCCCTGTTTTGCTGCTGACTCTGGTCAGATATTGTCATTGTCTCCAACTGAACCCTTTACATGACAAAGAACTCCTTGTGTTGGGAAAGGCCACTCATGGGAGCAACAGTTTTCCAGTCTCTAGTGCTGATTTCTCTGCTAATAACACAAGGGGGAGAAACTGTTGTTAATATTCAGACCTCCGAGATTTATTAGCTTTTTGTGCAATGCACATTTGTAAGTGTAAATGATGCAGAAAATTCATGTACATGATAATCAATTAAGAGCAGTATTTTACACGAAAACCAAGACTCCACACACTGCGTAAATGACATGCTTTACTCTAAATTGACCTAATACATTTCCAGGAATGTGTCAATTAAAATTTTAGCCTTTTGGAAGAGGGGGAGAAAGACGATGAAATAAAAGCTATTAAATACTGGGAATAAAATCAGAATATTGGTTTCCAGCTGGCACAGTAAGAAAGGCTAAAATTTTAAAGAAATAAAGAATCCAACGAAAAAATTTAAGAAAAGGGAACAAAAACAAAACAAACCCTCCCCAAACCCACAGATTTAGGTACTACTTGCTGCTGCCCCACTCTCGGACATTTCACTCTCTGTTTTCCAGTATTTTGATTTGTTGGATTGTTGTTGTTTCTTCTAACAAAGGGAGATTTTAGGAGGCAAAATAGTACTGCCATCCCTTCATCCCTTCAGGATATATAATGTATATATAATATATAACCTCTGATTTAGAGCCACCTCCCTACAACATCATAGTTAAATAAAGGGGAAAAAGTTATTTTGAAAATGGCACAAGTTATTTCTACATATAACAACATATTTTCTGTAATACAAAGGAGGTCTTTCCACAGTTATGGTTCAAAATATTTCTATGCAACAAAACTAAATCCAATCAGTGTTTTGCTCTTCTGTAGTTTGCTTTCTTCCTGTGTTTTACCCAGCTCAGAGGATGTAACTGACCCCAGCCAGTTACTCTTTCAAGGTTTTTGTGTCTTCTTTGTGTGCAATGTTTAAACAGTATTTGTACTTAAAAAAAAAAAATTAAAAATAAAACAAAAGAAACCAGAAGACTTTTAATATTTGACAGGAATTGCTAGAATTAACAAGTCCCAGACAGGAGAACCTTCCCTTCCTGAAGTCTGCCTGCAACAGAAGAACTTGTATGTGGGGACAGGAGAGCATTTGAGCACAGTCCCTTAAAAATAATTATAGTTACAGAAATAATCAGTGCTCAGGAACCAAGAACCAGGCCCAAGAATTCAGTAAGTTTTTCCTGTCAAGCATCTGTTCACATGGACTGAAGGATCAGAGACGCCAGCAACCCTCAGCTAGGAAAAAAATATTACCATTAAATATGTCTGTCTCTTTGTAATTGTATTTCTGCAGATCCAGTGGGGAGATTATTTTAAAATTAATTAAGAATTCTTCCCAATTTTGAGGGTCTGATTTTTTTTTCTCCAACAACTTCACTGATGGATTTCAGCCCCTTCCAACCTCTTGCATCTTAAGCCTCTGAGCTCCAGCTAACATTTAAGAAATGGTCCATTCACAAGTTGTACACTAAATTTTTTTCATAGGCTGCTTAATTTGTAATTAAAATGCAAAAGGCAGGGATGGAGTTGACATTCCAAGCTAGTTCCAGCTGGAGCCAAAGGACAACAAACGCAGCAGACCAGCCACAGAGGTGCAGCAGCATTTTTCCTTCACGCTTTCTGAAAAGCATTTGAACCCCCATCCAGTCAGGAGGGAGAATCCATTCAGTTCTTTTCATCAGTAATTGTCTTTCCCAAAATAGCCACCATTATCAACATTTTTGGGCTGGGGGAGGGAGTTATATGTACCATACACCCAGGCACTGCTGCGAAAGAAAACCAAAGGGAACAAAGCCAATTTTCATTAAAGCCATGGTTAATAGTGGCTTCTCAAAAGTGTCAATCATAAATTCCAAACCAGCGATAAATTCCACCATCCACTTCTACAGCTCCACATTCCTGCATCTATAAATGTTGCAATATGGAGCAGTGGGAATTTATGTATGCGTGGGTTCGTGTGCATGTGTTTTTCTGGAATAGATGGTGGTGGGGTTTTTTGGCTGGGTTTTTTTTCCGGGCCTTTTAATCTTTTTTTTTGCGTGTGTTTGCCATGTCTTTTTGTCTGGTGGAAGCTGTTTCTTCTGACCTCTCCCATCTAAAACTGCTGGGGTGTGCAGTTCCAGCAGACCTCAGGGGGCTTCAGCAGAAACTGTTGTTTATCATCTCATAGAAGATGTTTTTTTTGTGCACAGATCATACATAATAATGATAATGATCATGCTCTGAGCTCATATGCACTGATCTTTATGACACAGACTGAAGAAGCACCTGAAGTAACATATTTTTTTTAAAAAATAAATGTGGGATAATATAATTTCCATTCATGCCTTGGCTAATTATGTGGAGGTCCTCTTCCCCAGTCTTCATTAATGTGGTCTCTCTAGTGATGAGCAAGTTTTCTTTTCATACTCCAGTCCATTTATATTTATTATTACAGCTGAAGGGAGCAGCTGTCCATTCCTCCTTAGAAAAGCAGTCCATAAAAACCTATGTGAAGATTCCATCCCAGAAAAATAAATGACATTTTAGGTCTCATCCAGGTACTGGGTCTGGCACCACCAACTGATGTGAGCCCGGGCAGAACCCTTTCCATCGCCATCCACAGGCTGAGGATCAGGCTCCGAGATACACACTGATACCAGTATTTATTCTCTTTGTGTTTTATCTTTCTTGGAAGGAAGGTAAATTAATAAACCTGTGTATTCCACAAGTAAATTTACTTGTCCTTGGCTGTTGCGTTCTCAAACACTTGGACAAGAATGAGCTGCTGAAATGCTCTGTGCATTTTTAAATGTATTTTTATTGTGTGAGACTCACTTTAGTGTATTTCTTACATGAAAAAACTCCAACAGGACCTAATCTGGTAAGGAGCTGAAAATTTCCAGCTTAAATGCCAATTGC
The DNA here is from genome assembly GCA_013400655.1 of Mystacornis crossleyi. Lineage (NCBI taxonomy): Eukaryota > Metazoa > Chordata > Aves > Passeriformes > Timaliidae > Mystacornis > Mystacornis crossleyi. The sequence goes on from VYZQ01028998.1 coordinate 57,718, forward strand.
CTTTCCATTCCCACTAGATCATGAAGAAAAAAAGGCTTTCACTCCTTCCAGCACTGGTCCAAGGAGGAATATTTCACAGGCATTCCTCATCCTAGATCCATGCCATGAGCTGGTTCTGTGCTGCTGGAAATCAGCATCGCTCCAGCGCAGAAGCAGCTCCAAAATGCTTCTGCAGGGTCGAACCAAACCCCACACAACCATCCCCTGGAAGTTGTCCCAAGCCAATATAAACCTGCAAGGAAGGAACCACGGTGTTCCAAACCAGCTCACCAACAGCCACGCTGGGGATGTATTTCCTCCTGATTTAAAATAACTTCCCAAGCAATGGTTTTATTTTGCTCTCTTTTCTTTTTTATATTACCCTTTTATACCAAAACTTTAAACACTCAATTGTTTGTTTTATGATGCCTTTTATAGTTTTGGCAGCTAGTGCAATGCCACGTACAGAATTTTAAGAACACTCATTCACTCACAATGCAATTTAAAACTCTTCCCAGATGAACCAAATTTACAATATTAATTACTTTGTGAAGAAATCTTGTGGTTTTTAAGTTGCTTATATGTAGTAAATGGTTTAGAATTATAGGGATTTACAGACAAAATTCTCCTTTAAATGCAGTGCTTAAACATATATAGCAATCTAGTAAGAAAAAAGCAGTGTGAACCTACTTTTTTTTCCCCCTCCAGAATGTATGTTCAATCTTTTTACTTTTTTTAGTTAGTTGGGAGATTTGGTCCTTCACCAAAAGAATGTTTCAGTAAAAGCTAATTCCAGCTAGCAGAAGTGCTATTCTGGAGAATAAGATGTATTGTGTGGTTTATTTTTCAGGAGAAGTATATTTAGTTTTAGTGGGACTCATAAGCTTATAAACTACCTACAGAAAAAAAAAAAATCCAGCCATAAATCTTTGCTTCCTTATTTTTAATTGTAAAACTCTATTACTGTCGCTCAAAGGGTTAATGATTCTCTTGGCTGGAGGACAATTCATTCTAGGGCTAAACGCAATGACAAATAACCATTATTCTTTCCAACTGCACTGATAATCGGGACAGCTTAAACATTTTCGCCAGTATAAGTGAAACCATTAATCCTCTTGGATTTCACGATAAGCGGTGACTGCGAAATAATGACTGTGTCATTGCAGGCAAGAAAAAATGTTAACAATTAAAACAAGTTAGCCATTATCTTACAGAGTACCGAATCGCTTTCACATTTCATTAGCAATATTGTAAGTGATATGTACCTTATTAAAAAGCTCTTATTATCCAAGAAACCTAATTAGTCAAAATCTCTCAGTCACTTGTTTAATTTTCTAATAATATAAATTCTGTGTTGGGTAATGCACTGTAAGGAAAAGTTGGCTGTCTGTCCAAAAAGAAGTTCCAACAAGAAATTCAAAAATCTTAATTTGAGAGGTACAGCAAAAGGAAATACAGTTTTCTTACTCAGTATCAGGTGAATTAGGGTTTTGTGAAATCTGTCGCCTGGGCGTATAAGTATAGGAAAATAATTTCCTCCCCTCAATGTTTAAGCAAATTGCTTGGTGTTATATTGAATGGAAGGTCCGAGAAAAAGGCAGAGGAACTTTTTGTCAAGCTGCAAGAGGCATTTTCATTCTCCTCACACTCAGCCCTGAAGCTTCCTATAAATGAAGCTGATGAACTAACACCTGAGACACAGCTACACCTGGAAACACACGAGAAAGAAGCCTCTGCATTTCTTGAAGGCAGTGTCAGAGATCACACCTTCAAATCCTCCAGGCTTTAGCCTCTAAACCCCTAAAAAAAGACCAAAAGTAATACTATCATAGCTCTGGCTGCTTTTTAAAAAACAGACGGCAGCTACTAAAAATATCTCGTTGTTTTCCCAGCCATTGTTTTTTTCTTGGTCAGCAAAGCAAGACTTGGGAGGGAGGGAGGGAGGGAAAGGGGAAAGATGTGTTTGAGCATAGCGCTGTGCCAGAGCGCTCCCACGGACAGAGCGCAGCTCCCGGAGCATTCCTGGGAGCAGTCGGCTGCACGGCTCGGTCCCTGCTCCCTGCTCTCAGACCTGTGAAATATTAGACTGCAACTGATACAAAGGAGTTGCAAGTCAAAAGTTCTCTCTCAAAAAAGTGACTATAAGAAGCTGATGAAGTCAGAATATTTTTTTTAATGCCAAATAAAGCACATTTGGGTTGACCAAAACACTCACAAAATTCCACTGAATTAGGCAGATGTTTTCAGTCTAAAGTTGAATTATTTCCTTTTTTTTTGCTATAGAAAGAAGCCCTGAAAATTACACGAAATTTTTCATTTCAGATAATACAATTCATACAGATTTATATTTTAAAAATCATTATTTTTGCAATGAATATAATCTTTTCTTCATGAGGGAAAGCTAAAGATTTTGACAGAGTGACCTAATTCCTCCCTTCCTCCCCTTCTTCTCCTTGCCTCTGCGCTCCTGCATATAAACCTTTGATTTGCACAGAGAACTCAAAAAAAAAAAAAAAACACAATTATTC
>VYZQ01028998.1:75052-97224 GCA_013400655.1 Mystacornis crossleyi
GGTTGTAAACCTGTCAAATCCCGTCAGAGGAGCAAGGTCAGTGTTTGGATTGAAGACAGAATCAGCAGGAGGCACTCTTCCTCTGAGTCAGTGGATCCCACACCAGGCGCTTCCATAGCGGTATATAGGACAGTGCCTCAGGGCTAATTCACAAGCTAATGTTTCTGCCTGACACAGCCACAACATGCTGTTGATAAGCTAAGAAACAAGTACTAAGTATTTCTAGGAATTAAAAAAAAATCCCATGCCACTTTTTGTTGCCATAGGAAAGCCGACTAATATTTAATCACGCAATTAAGTTCTGCCATCCTTAATCTCTAGCATGGGTTCGAATGGTTGTTGTTTTCTCCACTTTTTGTCCCGAGATGATGTGCAGGGTTGTGGTTAAACACTAGCAGAGCTCCTAAGAGGTGGGCTGGGTTGATCCCTGTGCCTAATCTTGTTTTTCGGGAATGGTGTAAGGGTGATGAATAAATATATGCAATGATGCAACGTGCTAAAAAGTCATTGCACTAAAATAAAAGTATGCTATCACCTTTGGGACAATTTTGGAGGTCTCACCTCCCAGGCAAAACTCAAAATGAATTAACACTACTCTCGTTAAGAATAAATTAGTCTTGAAAAACATTTGTTTGTTAAACCCCATAATACAACTGTACAGTTAATAATCCTGTCATGCTTCTGCAAAATACAGACAACTCTGGGCTGCTAAACAACAGGTATTTAACAAGGTACAATAACTCTCCACAAGCAAAGAAGTACTAAAAAAGGCAAATCATTAACTGCCATTATTTCGTCATGCAGGGAATTTCATGCAAGGAAAAAGAATTGGCAGAATTTTTTCTTTCCTTTTTAAAAACAAAACAAAACAAAAACTCCATCACCCCTTTCCCTTTTAGTTCTGATATATTAGTTTTGCAAACATAATGTTGAAACATCCTAGCAGATACACGTCAAGTGTGTACACATACATATTCCAAAAGACGAGCCTTTAAAAATACAAAATACCCAATACACTGTGCCTAAAATTTGAAAGAAAAAAGGATTTTATCATATTTTTTCAGCCTGAAGTATTAAAATAACTCCAAACACCACAGAAAAAAATTTAAAAAGACAAGAATTAATATATTAACATGAATTTTGTGCCTGTGTAGGTGATATCTGTGAGTGCTGGTAGCAAAGGAGAAGATAACAAGCAAACATCACAGCCTATTTAAAAAAATACATAATCTCAGTAGTGGCACATGAAAACATTTTCAGTTCAGCAGGATACAACAAATTTATAGTTTTGGTGGTTCTTTTTCCCCTTCCAACCATGTATATTAAGGACATTTGCTGGCAGACACTTCATGAACCGCATTGGGACTGCCAATGAAAAACCAAAATGAGCTAATAACTCTCTTTGGGCACATGCTGATGGAAGAAAGAAAGCTGGAATAACCTGATTTGGCCTCACCAACAGTTTTTTGTATGACAGCTAATCAAGCCTATAAATAAAGAATGGATTCATTATCATCTCAGGTTTTTTTAATCGCTATCTATTTAACTTCCAAAGTGTTAGTTTGTTTATTAATATTTTCTAGGGAATTAATATCACATATTTGACATACACATTTCTCTTAAAATAAGAAAAAAAATATTATGAGGCTATTTTTTCTTAAATACAAGCAAAGTATTAAAAAATTATACACTTATAACAGATCGGACCGGAAATTCTCTAAGTCTGAGCTTTATTACATATCTCTGTGTAAAGGTGCATTGATTAGGGCAAATTTTTACCTGCTGAGGATTTATCCTTCTAATTCGTAAGTGCAATATATTATGTTAGGATGAGACCATAATACAACCTGTTTCCAACTCATTGATGAGGTTGAGGGAATATAATTTTATTTACCTGACTTTTAGCAGAGTCCTTTGGAGCAGTGCTGCAAAGTTCAGAGGAAGACTAAACTGAAAGGGAAGAAATTAACTGAAACCTTGCTATCCAAAAATGTGTTCTTCAATTTGTCCAAAACATCAAGAAATACAAAAGTTAAGGTTTATAGGATCATCACAACTCCCCCACCCAGAAAAGGCAGAATTTGATTATTCCTCTCTTCTTTCTGCACCATCATTCCAGTTCCTATCTCCTCAGATGTATTAAATTTCTGGGCTGTTCCTTGTAGTGCATAGGACAGCAAACCCAGGTCTTATCTACAAAGCATTGGAAGGAAATGAAGGACAGTCTGAAAAGTCTGTCTTTAGCTCACTTGATTTGAACTGGGAATTGAATAATTCTGGGAAAGAGTGTATTTCCTACCCACAATTACACCCCAAACCAGAAAACATAAAATATCATGATCACACTCCATAGAATAAATTATTGTGATATTAAGGCTGTTTCTTTAAACTCAATTGCGTACAGTGATAGGGTGAAAGGCAGGGACATATCTTATTCTAAAATGCATTTAAAATGCTTAAAACTGGAAATGGATAGTCTGAAATGCCTGGTTCCTCACACTCGTATTATGTTTTAAAGCACTGAAAATCAAATGGGCTTTTTGGTGCACAAAATACTATTGCAGTGGTAGTAAAGCTTGGCCACATAAAAACATAAATATCAACCTAGTGAAAAAGCCTGAGATATATCCATATAGTAGTATTATCATATATCATACAGTAGTATTTATCTGACCATACTTACATAAAAACAAGTTTTGATGGGATAATATTCCCAAGACCTTCACTGGGCTAACCTTGTAAATGCTGTCCTGTCTGAGGATGAAAATTATTTATAAAAGCGCCAGAATTAATGCCCATTTGAGAGCAATATTTAGTTTTTACAGTACTTCAGTTACTCTTCTTTTCACAAAAAAAAAAAGGGGGGTGGGGGAGGGTCAGAAAAATACCTTCTGAGACCACCCACAAGCAGTAGGGTGAAGAGCACATGGGCTCCTCCACGGATTCTCCGTGAATCGGCCAATACCCAACATAGCACAGCCTTTGGGGGAGTCACTGGGACACGAGACTAATGAAGACATCTGCACGCATTTCCCTGCAGACATGGCTCCAGAAGGGAAGTCTCCTTGCCCAGATTCCCTTGGACAGCAACCTGCTCTAACGGGTACCTCATGAATTCCATACTGCTAAAGCGATGAAAGTGCTGTCTGTGGAAATGTTTCTCTAAATACGATCCCAACACCAACACAACGCTAAAACCATTCACAATGTCACTAATTGCAAGAGTTCAAAAGTGCTGGAAATGTTAAATTCCTCATCATTTCATTCAGCTGCTGCATTCCCTTGGCAGCATCACTTCGCATCCCATCTTGGATGCAACAGCACCATCAGCTTCCTCCCTCGCTAGAGATTCCCGAGACCAAGTTGCAGTTTCCCTTTTTACACCAAGCCTTGGTGAAAATGCAAGAATTTGCTGTAAAATTGCTTTATCCGTAGCAAATATCCCGAATTTAAGCCTTATAAATTCCAGCAGGAAATAAATCAGGTCTCTGAGAACACAGGAATTTCTATGCTGGCTCTAGCAGCATGTATACACCAGTGGATTATTAAAACTGCCCCATAAATTGCCCCAATTTAGGTACCGAATAAAAAACTCCATTATTTCTGCTGTCTGTAGGTAATGCTGGCATAAAGCCTTTGGCTGGAAGTTTGTTCTTCCCATTCACCTAAGAAAAGCTGAGTTCAACCAGCTGCTACGAAAGACTCATGTCTTTCACCATCATCTCTAGAATGGACACAGTCCAAACAAAGTCCTACATTTGTTCAAATTCCATACCTATGGTTGAATATTGGGCAAAGCTTCATTTTCTAGTAAACTGAATATGCAGACATTTTTTGCACTAAAAGTTCTCAACTAAGGAGACTTTGCTGAAAGCTGTTATGGATAGAAAAAAAAATTCTTTCTTAATGAATTCAATCAAGGAGGAGCAAATGGAAACACCAAATGGCAAATACTTTTTTTTTTCAAACAATTACAGCATTATTTTATGTGAAATCTGTTCTGTAACAATGAGAGAAAATTAGTGTGTGTTCTATTCAAAAGATACTGCAGGATGGATTAACATTTATGATCCAGAGTTCAGTGACTTGAATGTTTTCATTTTCTTTTTTTTATATTAATTGGATTTTCCAGTGTACACTGAAGTGGTAAAATGCATTTAATCAATATGCTTTGGGACTAAATTAGCAAAGTACTAATTTTGTTGTGCAAGGTTATATTATGTATTGTACATTTTTAATCACAGTATTCTCAGTTTATTTCTCATTTGCCAAGCTTATGATCCCATTGTGTATAATGCAAAGAGAACAGAGAGTCAGAGCAAGCCTCAGGAGTTCAAATATATAGAGGAGTGCTTTCCTCCTCTATAGGGGAGGGTTTATTAACTTCTCATCCTAACCTGAGCAGTATGACATGAAATTGTTAGGCAGCCACGTTGCCTGACAGTAGCAAGAGCTGCAGTCACTCACCCACCATAGTTTCTTACGTATTATTAAACATTTTTAAGAGGGAGATGCCTACTGGAGAGATGTGGAAGGCAGTTGTTTTAGGGGAGCTGACCTCAAATGCCCCACCAATCCCAGGTGTAACCTACATCCTTCAAGGGTCATGAGGCAGAGGAGCAGGAGACTGGAAGGCAGTCCCAGTGGGCACTACAGGGATGGTCTGGTGCTCACTCAGCTGAGAGAGTAAAAGGACAAAGGATCTGCCTGCACCGCTCCACAAAGGGAGAAAACTTGCATGAAATAGCAAAACAGTGAGGAAAGGGCCAGAGCAGCCACCTAGATGAGATAGCAGAGACTCCTGTCACTGAGGAGAGTCAAAAAATGTCCCATCCCTGCAGGTGTCCAAGGCCAGGTTGGACAGGGCTTGGGGCAATCTGGGCTAGTGGAGGGTACCCCTACCCATGGCAGAGGCATTGGAACAAGATGATCTTTAAGGTTCCTTCCAATCCAGACCTTTCTATAATTCTGTGATTTAGCTGGGGGTCTCTGTACATTTAAACCCTCAAAATCACTGCACATTCCTGAACAGGATTCTGCATCTGTCAGGGGAAACCGAGGCAGCTGGTGCAGTTTCAAACTGAGCTTACATAAATGGGACAAATTTAGTATCAAAGTGGCATCTTACCTTCCTTTAGAACATATCTCACTGCCTCTCTTCTTCCCCTGGAGCATGACATTTGTTCCTTAAGACCACACTTTTCTGTCACCTTCACTCAAAATAAAGGAAGTGACATTTACAGTGCAACACCACTAAAGGAAAGGTGATTCTCAAGATTCATTTTTAATCTGTGTCTTTTCAAAGGGAAGCACAGGTTAAAAATAAAAATAATGAAGAAAAAAAAAATAGGTTGCTTTGGCAACTGCCTGGGGCTGGCTCTGCAGTTCTGCTCCCATGCACGCTTGGAGGCACTGAGGGACAGTGCCTGCAGCACTTCTCAGGGGGTGGCTCTGCTCAGCATCACCCTGTAACCACAGGCTGTACCCGAAAGGCACAGGGAGGTCTTAACTTTAATGGGTCAGGATGGAAAGTAATGATTTGCTCAGTAGTGGAGAAGCAGTGTTAACTGCCTAAAATGGTCTGAATGGCTCAGATGTTCAGGGGCAGTCTATCAGGCACCAGACAGTGTTATCAGGATCACCTGTCTGTCAGCTGCATTACCTGGCTTCCCCTGATTCATTTGTTTTAAAGGAGTCACTGGGTTTACTTCAAACAAACCCAGCAACCAAACAAAGCAAAACCAGCTCCCCGCTAAGACCCTAAGAGGAAAGGGGAAGAGTAACATACTTAAACATAAAGTTGAACAGAAAGGTTTAAAATTTGCAACTGATGCTGTGCAGGAAGGAGATAAGAGCCTTCCAGACAAGTTAAAATGCACAGATATGCCAATCTACTCCAGATAGATTCAAGGGGTGGTGAACACAGATTACTCACATTACACCAGGCTATCTCAAGTTACTCAAATGACATAAAGGGATACAATAATCACACACTTGTCTCATTGTGTCAACTTTTTAACAGGGGAAAAGCCATTGTCCACTTCAAGAGGAAACAGCAAAGCAAACCAGATCAGATTATTCTCAAGTGAATTGTCAGGTTGAGGGGGTTTTCTACTTATCTGATACTAGAGCAGACACTGATAGCAAACAGCTCACCTGACTGCACACAAGGACCCATTCTCAAAGGCAAAAAGCAATCTGTCTCAATTATTAAGAAACAAATTAGACAATCAAACTGGAAATTTGGCTTCTTTCTTTAGATTGCCACCACGCAAGGGGGTGACTGTGATGTAGTCAGAGCATCTCCGCTGGGATTCAGCTGCCCACAAAAACAGACAGTGGAAAAATATCAGACCAGTGTTGCCTGGGATACAACCCTGGTGCCCTTAGGCAGACAAAATACCCACTTAGAATGGGGTGAACACTGGGAAAAACTACTATGGGGCACCTGGGAAAAGAAATTTTTCTTCTTGCTTACAGCTCTTTTGCATTTATTCCTCACAGCACTCATGGCATGGACCCTGAGACTGGCTGCTGAGAAGTGTAAAGCTATTTGGGGTGGTGAAAGCAGCAACATTTGAGGTCATTACTAAAAATGAAAAACTATTAGCTGTAAGTGGGCAAGGGCTCTGTTCTCTCTGAGCCCTCTAAGTTACCAAACACAAAGCCTGCTCAGTTGGGCTTCGCATTTAAGGGGATTGCACTTTAAGACAACTCAATCATTCCTTCCACGTGGGTTTCAGCACAGAATATATGCACAGCTTCAGTACAGGCGTGATGTGAGGCAGTGTCAGCTCGTATCAACTGGGAACTTTGAATTAGCTTCAGAGGGCACTGGATCTGTTCTCTTCTGTCTGTAAAAGGCACATGATACTATTTTCTTTAACCAGCTCTCCAAGGATGCTGACACAGTTTAGAGAAGAGCTGACCTTCTAAGCTACTGAGAAGGCCACTGATGAACTAACCTTTCTTTTCCAAGGTCTCTCCTGGCTTTGTTACAGTCTGAGCCTTCGTGCCCAGTGGGTCTCTCACTGACCAGCCAGACACAGCGAGGAAAACTTGGGAGGTTTCACACCACATCCAACACTGGACCAACCTCAGAGTGCCCATGAACTGAAAACTAAGAACCAATTGGGCTTTTTTTGTCAAACAAAAATTCCTTTTGGGGGATTAAAAACTGATAAAGCTAAGAGGCTTTTCCTGGTAGGAACTGACAGTCAGCTACAGATCAAAGGACTAGACTCTGTTTTCTCTTGCAGTCTCCAACAACTGTTCCCTTAAAGGGTTGCACCTGACCAGATCAAAATGTAATTTTTTAGAGGTACATTACTTTTTCCTTCTGAAAGAGTAATTCTCATCAGGATCCAAGCAAACCCTTGCAAGTACAAATTAACACCAAGAGAACATAAACTTTTCTGATGCTAAACCAAGTTTATCATAAATACCAAATATTTTTTTGCACTTTGGGTTATCTTTCTTCTAAATCTGATGTACCCCTCAAATCTGAACAAGCTGTTAGCAGTTGTGGAATCCGTCTGCTCCCGCTGTGAGTCAGTGAAGTAGCAATAATGCACACAAGAAGTGTTAGACTTTATGCCCTGCTCTGTTCAGCTTTCTTCAGTCTTTCTCCATGAGATCTCCACTTCCAGGACTACTCCTTGGTGTAAAAGTGTGGTGGCTTGTGTGCCCTGTAAGTCCTAAGGCTGGAATTGTTCCAAGTCCTGTGGAGGTTGTACTACAGAGCCTCACTGAACAGGGGGCTAAGTGACTTTTCTCCATTGCTACTCCAGCTCCAGGTATTTAAGTGCATATTTCACAGTGTGTCTCAACCACAAGAGCACCAGGGCTGTGTTTGGGTCTTTTTATTTCAAAGCTTGTGGTAATTCACAACCACACATCTTAGATCAGAGCAGAGCCCTAAATGTAAAGTCCAGAAATGTGAATATGAAGATAATTAGTAATCAGAACTCCTCCTTTCCCCGAATCCTCGTGTTCCTGGAAAAAACATTACCACAGCACTAAAGCAGAGGAGATAATACGGCTTTTTCTTGACACCATCAGACTGTCTACATCCTAGTCTGAACAGCTTTTGCAGATTTAATATTCTCCCTGCACCCCTATAAAACAGGAAGCATTTTCTGTGGTTTTAGTCCACCCAGTGCACAGAGGTTTTGTGACTCTGCCCCCCAGGCTCCTGTGTGTTATTACTTCAAAGGTACTGATCTCTTTTTAAATGTCCCTTTTGACAACTCAAATCTCTGAACTGGAAGTCAAAATTGGCTAAACTGAGATCTGATAATCGGCAGTTTTACTTCCAGCCGCATCCTGTGCTTGCAGTAATAAAAGCAGTGATTATCTTTGATACGGTTGATGATGTTAGCAGGATAGGAGGCATTCCGGCTGCTTAATTTAATTTCAAATCCCAGTGATAGCATCTAATGGCTGCAGTTTAGCTACTGCTACAGATTTCATTTTGCAGTGACCATTGCTACTGTCAAGGTAGCTTTATGTTCCCACCTGACTGCAGAGTCCCAGCAGAAGATCACTCACCAGATAACCATCCTGGTTTAGACAGCACTCTGGATCACTTACAGTAAAATCCTGGTACTGATTAAATTAATAGAAGATCTGACCCACCAAAAATTTCTTTATAAAGAAGTTACTACTAATAATAAATTAAGAACACATATAATAAAATCCAAAATAGAGAAGGCCAGAAACCTTTGTGAACTATGAATTACTGAAGTTTCCTGTTGGTGGTAAGAATGCACATAGCTACAAAATTTAAGGCTATGCTACTCTGTCCTTCTGCCTCTTCTCATTTGAAACATCCTACAGGTCAGCGTTCTACTTTTGCCAATGGGTATTAGGAGAAACATACATGGTCAAGGCCACATTCTGCCAGTTTCCTCTCTACTATTTTCTTTATATGGGTGGTTTTCATAAAAATTATCCTCATCGCTAAAAGTGGTTCTGCTTTTTCCTACCTATACACTGCGAGTTAGCTTAGTCCATCAGAACTATCCTAAAGTCTCCAGTGATCCTAGAATATAACACTGGACAGAGAGAAAAGGATTTAAAACAACAGTCAGAAAATTTGCCTGTGTCTCTCAGTGGTGGGACTGAGAATAATGGGGTGACAGAGCAGAGGGAGGCAATGTTTGATCACTTTTTTAGGTTCAAAATCTCTAGCTGACACGAACTACAACATTGTGCTATCCAGACTAATTTATCAGCATCTGAACTATCCCAACCTCCCTTCTGTCAGCTGGAGAGGCAGAGAACAGCAGTTTGGGGCTTTGCTATTACAAGAGAAAACAAGACCTTCAATTTTGGGATTTTCTTTTATTCCATTTACCTGTGCGGGACAGACATAAGCATTCCCTCCTCCCCCTCAATTTTCATATTTATTTCCTGAAACTCGTTTCCCATGCCTTGCATTTCTTTACCCTTAAAGAGCTGAAACAGCCATGAGAAAGGAGCCACTAATTAAGACATCCTGACTTCCAAGACCTTCCCGAAACAGAGTGCGCTTGTTCGGGTCTCTCTGTTTCGGGAGGCCTTGCTCAGCATGACAATGGTCAGGCACATTTCTGAGCCACTCTGGAAAACTGGATTAGAATCAAAGCCCAAGATCCCAAGTTTAAATGATGACAAAAGTATCTGCCTCAGCATTTGTGGACACCTTTGGTACAAAACAATTCTGTTGTCAGATCAACACAGAAACTGCTGAACTTCTCTGGCAGATTAATATGTGCCTCTTCACTATTATTCTCTGTATTCATTATTATCCTCTACTGTCAAAGACAAAAGTGAGCCAACCCTGTAAACAGAACAGCAACAAAAAAATCTTGAATTTTAAAGGGCATCTAAGTTAGAAGAGTCTGAAAAGGACATATGAACTACAAAAGCACAGAGATCCCAGAGGCTGGCACATTCATGTCCTGATTTTTGTAGGACATGCTGCAACACAGAGACACAGGGTCCTAAAATCTGTGGTTACCATCATCCTGAAGTGGGGCATCCAGCTTGTTCCCTGTTTGGTCCAGGACAGCCACCAGAAACAGTGACAAATAGAAACAAGCTGGACTAATCGTACCATCCCCACCCTGGTTTCCAACACAGCCTTTTCCAGAATGATCAGAGTTTATAGGAATTGTTGTGTGCCTGTGTGGTAGAATGTTGGTCAATTACCTGGTCAACCACAGAACTGAAGTGGACCCCATTAAAAAGGAAACAAGAAGAAAACTGGCCAGCTACAAACAACCTGCCAGTCCTGGTTTCATCACTGGGTAGAGTGTAATTAAGAGATGAAATGGGTGAGTATAATTAAGAGATGAAGAAGATGAAATGTGGTTTTGTGACACTGCTCTGGGCATATTGTCCTTGCACTGCATCCCACGGCACTGGATAGAGCCACCGGAAAATCACAGCTCCTATTAGGCAATGAAGATAAAGGAAGATATGGACAAAATGGAAGGTAACAGATAAATGGGTGAATCTTGAACTGCAAAAACAAGATAGGGCAGTCCAAGACCTCTTTCTCCAGTCCTATGTCACTCTCAAGAAAGCTGTGGAGTACATCATGTTTAATGAGATATGAAGAAAAAGCAGAAGTGAGACTTATTTTTCCTTGTAAGCTGTCAATCACCCCATCCAAAAAAAAAAAAAAAAAAAGGAAAGAAAAGGAAAAAAAAAGAAAAAAGAAAAAGGGGCTTCCCTTCTCTGTAGAGGACTCTGGTTCAGCAGGCACAGTTTGATAAAACCTGGGTCTAGCCCAAAGGGTAAGTAAGGGTTGCAGGGCTTCGAAAGCGACCAGAGGATGGATGGACAGGGTTAGGCTTTCAAAGCTTTTCTGACAAAGAAAAGGAAGCCAGAATATAAAAAATACATTATGAAAAATGACTTTTTTTCCATATCCTTCTACCTTTTAAACATACTTAATGCTGCTTGTTCTATTAACCTCTTCTGAACTGCAGACTTCTGATTTGTTGAAAAAAAGATGCTGCTGTACCCCACTGCTATCGCAATATATGATAAAAGCCAGTAGTTCTCATAAAAAAAACCCTGCTGAAATCATTAGCAGTCTCCCAGAGTAAGGACTATGTCAGGTAGTGACAAATTCTTTTTAAAAGGGAGTTTGAAACGAAAACAACGGGTTTTTGGTGTTTTTTTTTTTTTGTGGTTTTTTTTTGGGGGTTTTTTGTGGTTTTTTTTGGGGGGTTTTTTTTTTTTTTTTTTTTTTAGTATGTCCACATGTCTGTGCTCTAAAAGTAGAAAAAAATTCTCTGCTGGAAACATTTTTGATTGGACGAGACTAAGATAGGAAGCAAAGAAATAATAAGGAGAAAGGGGAAAAATGTTATTTACGGGAAGCTGGTGAGGAAAGCACTGCACTGCTCTCACTCCTGGTCTGAATGTGTCTCCCTCGTGTGTGTCCCCAGCCCTCGGCACGGTCCCTGCGAGCCCCCCAGCCCCGGCTGGCTGAGGGTGGGGATGCGCGGCGCTCCCACCGCCCTGGCCTGGGAGCTGCTGCCCCGCCGACCTTGGCAGCTGAAGGCCCCAGATGCCCAGCTCCAGGAGGAATCTCTGCAGCAGTGTCACGGGTGTCAGCTCATCTCCCCTGCCCTCCTCCTCGGCGCCGCTGACAGACCTGCCTGTGGGGTCTGGTGTGGGGTCAGCCGCCGCTGCGCTGCTCTGTCCTCCTTGAAGTCACTTTCCTTTGATTTCTGAGCATGAGGTGCATTCTCTTGACAAGATGCATCTGCGGTGTCTGATTAGGGTAAAAGAACCGTGTGTGGGGAATATTCCCTATACTTTTATATGTAACAGCATGCTGGCTGCCAGCAGCCCAACCGGTCTGCCAGTGACAGATGAAACTTTGAGCCTTCTAGGAAGCAGAGAGGCAAAATATTCAAGAATAACTGTACACAGATCTTTATTTTATCGAGGGTAAAATAGCCAGCTTTCCACATTTCACGATTTAATCTCTTTACTGGGAATAGCATAATGGAGACGTTAAATAAAAACTAATAGGCTAATAAAAGCCAAGCAGGACAGAGATATAGTATGTCTGTTTATTATTAAAAGCACCATTACTAAAAAACAGCGTATTTTTCTACTTCTATTTGCAACAGTAAATTTAAGACTAGAAAAAAAATTATACAACTGCCTCATGGAGCTTTCTTTGTATCTGAAGGGTCTATGAATATAAAAGCGTATCAGGGCCAAATCCAGAAGGTCTTACTCAAGCAAAACTGATTTTAGTGGAAATAAAGCCTGATGGACTAAAGGATTTGGTCAGTAATTTATGGGACCCTTATCTCTGATCCACCTTCTAGGAATGCTAGCTTGTGGTACAGAGCAATGTAATATGCTTAAATATCTATGATTAATTCGAGTAATCTGGTTTATAGAGCCCGCTTATGTAAATGAAAGGGATTTACCTTTATGTCTGAGATGAAAAAAAATATACATCAGATACATCGAACCACACATTACAGAAAACGGCCTGGCTGAATTGTATTAATGTCTCAAAAATGTTGAGAAATGCTGTATCTTCTCCTTAAGCCAGTAATCATAGTACCTACAAATTGCATATCTTATCCTACTTTACACATATGCAGAAGTGGGCAGCGGCTGTTTTGAAGGCAGCATATCTCTCATTTGTACTCCTTACAACACGCTTTTCAAAGCCTAACAGAGAACTGTGGCTAAAGACTTTCAAAATGAGGAGAGGGCTGTGAGGGATTAATGCTTTACCTGGGAAATGGAGCGGAAGTCAACTATCAAAGCAAAACAGCAACATTCCCGCGGGCCTGGTCTTAAGGATGGAAGGTTTTCATGTGTTGAAGTGGTAATTCAGTTCAAAGTCTCAGGGAAAACTCCCTTTGTATGTCTGTCCAACAAGAACTATAAATTTACAGATAATAAGTAAAGGAGGGACCAGTGTGATCATCTTGTCTGACACTTTCCAAAGCACAGTTCTCTGAACTTGCTCTGGCTTGAGAAACAGGCTGTCTCCTGGTTCAAAATCCCTCTTCCATTTCTGGAATGGCATCTACGGATAATTCCCTGTGCTTCAATGGAGCAGCTCTGAAGACACAGATCCTTGATAAATAATTCCCACTGGACTGACAGTTGTCCCAATTCAACAGCAAGGGATTCTCTGAATCACCCTTTCTTTGATATTTTCAACATATGGAGCAGCGCCATCTTTGGTAGCAGAACATCACTAAAGAGCCTTCGAGGCATGTACAACACAGAACAAACTTCAGGACAACCCTCCGTTGTCCCTGCTTCAGCAGGGAAAGTCTCTTAATGCTATATTATAGAATCAGAGGATGGTTTGGGCTGGAAAGGACCTCAGTGATCATCCAGTTCCAAGCCCCTGTACCACGGGCAGGGACACCTTCCACTAGACCACGTGGCTCCAAGCCCCATCAAACCAGGCCTTGAACACTTTCAGGAATGGGAATTTTCTGTAACTAAAGCCACCTCCCAGCTCTAGAAGAAAAAGCTGGTCATGTGCTGATTTTACACATTAGCTAACACTATACAACATGCAGTCATTCCTCAAAAAGAGAAAAGCAGATGTGGTTTTGAAGAAAAACTGCAATTTTTTGCACCTTCAGATGAAATCAGGAAAGAGAAATGAGGGGCAGCGGTTCTAGATCCAGCCTAGACAAGATGGAAGCTGATTTATTCCACCTAGCATTAGCTGAAAGATAACTGCACCACAGTATTTCTGAGATGAACAGGAGTACGGTTGAATGGAGTTAGACAAAAACAGACTTCAGCAACAGAAAGTTTAAGCTAATATTTTTTCCTCACTACATCTTATTATAGCTAGCACACTGTGCAATGCAACCCCTGTACACAATCCCCATAGCCAAAATCAGCTTAGTAAAATCAAGTTTAGTACAGCAATGTAAATAAGAGAAGACATACCAAAAAAAAGTTCTGATTTCATATTAAAGTGAAATCAACACCCTCAACCAATACAGATGTTCATAAAGAGATAAAACATCTCAAAGCAACGCATCTCTGTTTGTGCTGCTATTTCATGTCAAGGCAATTACAGTGATGTTATTAGGAAAGATCAGGAAGGGAGCAGTGTTGTCATATAGGGAGAAGAGAAAAAAAACCGCTAAGCAATCATGTAGAACATCTTAAAGCTGGTGAGGGAACAAAGCTTAGCACTGTCAGGGTATTGATCTGTTCCAGAAGGTGCAGAGTTCTGCACCACTGTGATTGCCTTCCCTGCTGGGTTTAGAGAGGGCTGAAAGAATACAGTATTGATCTGGCCCAGTTCCTGAGAAGTAACTTAGTGATAAACACCGACTCCAGTCCACGGATCTGACAGCAAACTGTTGCAAAACAGCAGAGCTCTGTTGTGCTCACAGCTCCTGTTATGCAGATAATACCTGAGCGACACCACTGCCCACTGCATTTCCAGCGGGATAGTAATGCTGCCCAGCAGCAAGAATATAACACCTGAAGACTCCATTACTGTTCCCATTCTTTTCACTCAAGTATGACAAGGTATCTGAGGAATGCAGGGTATTTTATTATTTATTCTGCATTCAGAAAATACTGAATATATAAGGAGGCTTCACCTTAGCTAAAGCCTAGTAGGAAATAAATCTTAAGTTCTGCATTTAACAAAATAGTTTTTTCTCTGTTTCTTGCCATTCACTGTAATGCTGTGGGAAGACAGAAAAACACTCTCCTCATTTATTTTCTTGCCTATCAGTGAAATCTTGTCATTCTGTAACAACTGGGCACCCCAGAGAAAGCATTTCTACTCTTAACAGTAACAATGCTGTCCGACAGAGGTAAAACTCATGTTAGTAATTGCAGCCTGGAGAAAAAGGCCATCATGCACCTGCACTTCAAAACTCTTGGGCTGCAGTTGCATCCCCTTTCCGGTGGCATCAATCCTCAGCGGCACTAGAAAGCAGCAGACACAGGCATGGAGAGAAGGAAGAGATTTTAAGCCCTGACTAATGAGACCACAAACTTTAGGCAGTTAAACTACAGACACGATGGGTGGTTCAGGGCAGCTCTAGGAAGTACTACAAATCCTAAGTGTTGGGGCAAAAAGCAACCTGTTCCGTGGAGTCCTCAGCAGTTGACTTCTGTCCTCTCTCAGGCCCACCTGGAGAAGTCCATCACCAAAGATGAACTGAACTACCTTCTGTGAGACGCTGTTGGCTTGTTCTGATTTATGGGGTATTTCTGTGTTTGTGCTGAAGACTTCTGGGAATTCCTTGAACTCTTATTGCCTTAAGCCCGAATCTTTTCATGGCCAGTGCTGATCATCAGCTTGACCTCAGGAACAACACGAGCCTGAGGATTTCCCTGCGTGTGGATGCCAGACCTCGCCCCTGGGAGCCCAGGCTTCCATCTCTGTGTTTTTATGCACAGCTGAGAACCACAGTCACTGGGTCAAATTTTCACAAATGGTGAAGGCACTGAATTTCCAAAAGGATTGCTGTGGGCTGCACGGGCCCGCTCCCAGAAGGCTCCTGGGAGAGCAGTTGCTTGTTTTCTCTCTCCGCTGCACAGGTGCATAACCTCACCTGTGCTCCCCAGCTCTTCACACTGAGAGAACTTCCCCTCCACGCTCTGTCAGGTCTGCTGAAAGATGCTCCATCTTTCTGCTAAGCAGACACAGATCTTTTATCACATCACTTCTGCAAACAGCACACATACATTTTTTATTTTAGGATTTGTTATTTTCTCTTCTTTTTTTTTTCTTTTTTTTTGTTTCACAACTCAGCACTGAGAACAAAAGAAAACTGTTTACCAGACACAGGCACCTGGTTTGGGTTTTGTTTTCCTCTGTTACTCTCTGAATTCAACTCTGTTTTTAAATAAAGAGACGCAGAAGAAGCAGGAGACCTCCTGGGTCAGCCGGGTCAGCCTCCTCTATCGAGCAGGATTTTCCCATACACTCTGACCCCCTCAAGGATTTTATCTGGCCTGTTTTTCGAACACCTCTAATGATGGTGACTCAGCTACCTCACTAGGCAGCTTATTCATCTGTCTAGCCTAATTGCTCAGCTTCATTTTGTCTCCCTTTGTATGCAACATGAAATTTTCCTTTTTATTTTGTTTTAGGACAATTTCTTTAGGGGGGGGGGTGTTAACAAAAATTTGTCATCCTCAAAATAACCCCACAATTTCTTCCAATCTGAAAATATCTGTAAAGCACGGCAACACTATTGTCATGTACAATTTATTAGCCTATGTGTAAGCTGGAGATGATTTTTTCAGTGAAAGGGTTAATAACAGTAACAGCTGCAGAAGTCCTGGCACCCCTTTTTTTCCTGCAGGAGTAGGGATGGTGTCATCAAGATAACTTCACCCAGATAGAAGAATGGAGGCCCTACTAGTCAAAAATCCATGTCTTGAAGAACAAGACTGGGAATGACAATCAAACATCATCAGGGCAAGCAGATGCTACTTTGGTAATGCTGGACCAGCTCTTCAGACCTTCCCCAAAAGGGAAACACTCACTTTCTTTAGTTCTTTAATCCAGGGAGCAGCACCAGCTCAGTACCTGGTAAAAAAAGATTTTGGGATACTGGGGCAGAATGCAGAAGAGAACAACTCCCTTGTCCCACGAGTGGAGATGTCACTCACCTCAGAAAGCAACACAACCTAAAGACTGTTGAAGCATTAACAGGGCACAGCAAGAGCTTCTCATCCAAACATGAGTCACTCTGTCAGACCAAGAACTGCAAACTGGTATCCCAGAATGGTAACGTGGGTTGCAATCAGCTGGGACTCTCAGAGCAAGAGTCAGTGCCCTGAAGCCTGGCAGGGACGTAAAGTGGCATCAGGCAGAGGCAGCTCTGGCTGGCACCTGTGGTGTTTTGAGGGATTCATTTGCAGCAGATTCCCCTCTCCCCTGGTTTCCCATTCAGGAAGAGCCAGGCGATGCTGGCTCATACAAGAATGCAACCCACATCCAGTGACCTTCTATCAGTGCGTTTAAACCCTAGTTTGAAATAAAAGTGTAGTTTGGACCATGATCTTTACAAGAGTTCACACTGCTGGCTTATGACACTTAATAGCATCAATGTAGAAAGCTGCAGAAGATCCAAGTAAAGAGAGGCATTGATGAGTATTTTAATTTTGTTTATGATTCTATTTTTAGTTCATTTTGATTTATACCTTATTTTTGTTCAAAAGCTTAAAACTAGGCTTGGGCTAAGATAATTCCTCCTCATTAAAAAAAAAAAAATCCCGACAAAATAAAACAAAAACAAACTAACCAAAAAAGGACAAAGAAAACAAAATCACGGCTTGAAAAAGTGAGTTCATGTGTAAGTATTACTGGATTCTGTTCCAGTCTAGAGAACCCGCAAAGGGTAAAAAGAGAAAGGAGGAATTGATCAAAAGAGATGGGGGAAAGACGAAAAGGTGAAAAATGAAGCCAGGTGGCAAAGGCACAACAAAGAGATGGTGGCTGGGGACAGAGGAAAATGCTCAGGTAAAGAAATGTGTCCTAGTGCACAGAAGTGGTCAGCACAGCCGCTCACACATCATGTGCTCCTTGTCACCCAAACCACCTGAACAACTTATTTCAGCACATGCCTTGTTTTCAGCTCTCAGTCCTACTGGAGTCAATTAGAATGGCTCACGCTTAAACACCTTACAGAACCAAAGCTGCAGAGCAGGGCCTTTCCTCCAGTTAAGAGACCATTTTGAAAATGCCCTTGACCAAAGCATGCAGATAAATTGGTAGGTGTTAGACTGGGAGATGTAAGTGCCACTTAAGTGGAAGACTCATGGGGAGAAGCATGTTCTGCCATCTCCTATGCTCCCCTACAAAATCAGACTCTGAGAGGTTTGTGAAAGCTGTAGGACAAGAACCAGAAGACCCTTCTGACCTTAATTTATTTTGTGTTAAAAAGGTGGCAGATAAAAGACTGCTTTACATAAACCAAGAGGATGCTCTACTCTCTCTGCCATCTATACAGGAATGTATGTACAAACAATGCTTTATAAAAGAACACTGACAAGCATTTGATTATTTTCTTATTAATTTCTTCATAAAACGAAACTTATTTTCCTAGTCTTGGCATCCAAGGACTGTATTTAAAGCCCCTAAAGGAAAAAGAGGCAAGGGGGAGAATAGGCTTTTGCACGGCCACTAAATGAGAGAAGGGCAGAGTTGCAGCAGAGTTACTGAAGTGAACAACCTTGATCTGACCAAAAGGAGTCGTTTAATTTTAGGTACTCCCCAAAGGTTTTATTCCTCTTGGCTGCCAGGCCAGAAATGTCAGGCGTGTTGAGATGGGGCACCCTGGAAAGTGCCGAGCCTGAAAGGCAGCAAACAGGTTCCGCATGACTGCTGTTAGGTCTGGGAGCCTCCACGGAGAGCTGAACCCTTTGACCAGATAGGTGTGAACCAAAGAGGGGACTGGGTCATTTCTTTTCAAAGTTTTCTTTGCTTTACAAAGGCTTAAAGAATTTTTTTTTTAATTCCAAGAAGCCCCAAACCTTCAGTTTCAAAAGAGGAAAAAAAAAAAAAAATTAAAAAAAATTGAAGCACATTCTTTTTACAAATAAATGACACAACAGGGAGAGACCCAGCAGGGGAATTAAAGCTCTTTTTCTGACTGATCCAGCAGCATTTTTCTAGGCATTAGCTAGACTTGAAACAATAATGAAGTTTGTCACTATGTATGCCATAGAGCAGATCTCTCTAAACCTGAAGGTTTCTAAACTGTAATATCTGTGGGGAAAGAAATGCCTTCTGCTATGGATATACATAGCACCAAGTACAACAAGGTCTAGCTCTTGACAAAGGTCTCCAGCTGATGTTGAAATACAAATCACTAATGGGACAAGATGGAAATTGTGCTCTAATCCTCCCAGTGGCTATTGTATAAGGAAATGAATGGGGACCTTAGGAGAAAAGGAACAGAATCGTATCCTGTGAACACACAACTGCAGATTCAGTGGCTGGGTACTGCCAGTGTAGGTCCAGCCCCACACCCATTAAAAAAATGTAAAAAAATGCTTGAAATGTCTTCATTAACTTGAGCAATCCATGAAAATTTCTTTTCGAAATGCATGGGTTGCAAATATGCACGAAGGCAGACCTGGTGACCTGTGTCTGTCCCTGCACAGGACTCCTCAGTGTCTGCTGTCCGTGATCCTCTGTGCATTTGTTCACAACTAGTGACTGCCAGGGCCAGGAGTTACTAAGGAAGCAAGGATTTTTGCTGATCTCAATCCCAAATAAGTGTATATCACCAGAAGTTAGCACACTGACAAGATAAGCTGCTAACATTAGCAATTGCACAGTGTCTTCCTAAAATTCAGTCGGAAAGGGAGATTAATCCAGCCCATGGAACATTCTTCCATGATGGCTGAAACTGAAAAGTGTTACAGCTCATTCATAGTCATACAAACCTAAAAATAATGCTTACAAATTCACTTTTAATTTTAATTTCAGCCAAATCTACATGGTTTTCTCAAAAACTCATGGAAGTTTTATTGTGTGTTTGCCCTGCAAACAACTGCTTTATCTTTACACATGGCTTGACCCAAAATCTGCAATAAGACATTATGCTCCTGACCTACAGGTTGCAGTTTTCACATGGCCAAGTGCCACAAGACATATGCCATGACTCCCAGCGCCAGGGGCAGCTTTGGGAATGCCTCAGGAAGGGACAACAGCAGTTGCCAGGGATGCCACCACTCCTTGGTGGCCGCAGCTGTGTACAGAGGTGACTTGATACTGACTGGATATTTACAGGCTGAGCCCATCACGTGTATTAAGCAACATCTGCCCCAGCACTGCTTTGCTACCAAATTCATGAGAACCCAAATGCTGGAAAAGTATTTGAATTGTTCACAGATTGCCTTGAACAGTAATCAGTGTAACATCTTCCATTTCCTTTATACAATTTGATAGAACAGTTTTGCAGAATTTAGCAACATTTGCTGCATGTTTTCAGCACCTTGGCTTATTTCTATTAAAACTGAATTGCCATCACGTTTCTGAATACCTACATGAAAGAGGAAAAAACCAGCACAGCAGGCATCTAACACAGAGGGTATTGAGATCATCCAAGCTCAGTCTTGAACGTGGAGTTAATAAATTAAAAAAAAAAAAAAATTCTTGCCCAGTCACAAGTACTTTCATGAAACACTCCTGGATTAAAATGCTAAATTTTCTCCTATGAACATGGTTTTAAATGACTTGATTGTGCAAGATGCAGAGTTACAAACTATCACTGATTTGTATGAAAATTAGAAGTATTTATCCTTTGCAAATCCACCAGGTTTTAGCTGACAGAAAAACTTGAGTGCATCTAGTAACTTTAAAGAGTTCTTGTTAGTCTCTTCTGATAGAAACACTGTAAAAATTCAGTTTTGAAGGGGAACAGCAATTCTTCACAGAACTGAAAGAGCAGCAGTCAATGGGTTAATTGCCAATTTTGCCACAAACTTTGTATATAACCTGCAATAAGTCATTTAATTTCCCCATACCGTAACTTACTAATGAACTAAAGGTTGATCTACCTTTTCCCTCTATCCTTTGCTTACAGAGACTAAAAGCATTTTAGGTCAGAGCTGGGACTCCTGTGTACCACACCATAATCAGATAAAACACAGAGCTCACAGAACTGATTGAATGCAGTATTTTAATAGAGCTGTAGGGGATGCCTACAGCTCAGTTCTGAGCACATGTTTTAATTCCTGGGAAAAATATACACATTAAACAGGAGTGGGAGGAGTGGAAGGAAAAAGATTCCAATTTTCAGGTAGTGGGAGCAGAGTCAATCAGGAGGAGGCACTCTCACTCCCTTCCCCAAAACAGTGTAGGTGGTAGCGCATTGAGTCTTCAGATTGCACCACGGGATGCAGAGCCACAGTTCAGCTTTCAGTGTTACTAATAAAAGGTTAAGGTTTCAAGCTATTTTTTAATTTAGATCTGTTGTTTGGTAATTGGAATAAACATTCAAATTTGAGCATCAAATTTCTCATTAGTTTCACATCAATACCTGTGCTGAAACTATGGATCAGTGAACTGAGTTTCTCACTGCCCAAGTGAATTCATTAATCATTCTCTCCTAAGATGGGCACATAAGCAGACAGCTGTTCTAAACAGCTGTCTTCTGATGAAACTCCTAACGTGCATACTGCTAAAAAAAAAAAAAAAAGAACAAACCACACACACACAAAATCTATCTTTTCAACAGTCTGCTCTTAACTCAGAGATCTACCTGCATGGACAGGTCTGGCAGAGAAAGGAACTGGATCCCCACTCAACAATGCATTCCAATTTGTAAATGGTCACTTTATGGTTACAGACAGAAAGTTTTAAAACCATTAAGACTTAGTTACCACTTCTTATCTGGGGTATCATGAGGAAGAAGAAATACAAAACCAGACACTGATGAATGTATTCAATGGACAGGTATAATCTTAAACCAGATCCAGTTAATTTTTTTTTTCTGTCTATAGCCACATAGTTTCAATTCTTCATCCACTATTCCCATTCTTCTAATAACAGATATTTAGATTTATTTTCATATACCTTGATGGGCTGGGATGATATAGGCATTATGGCACACATAAGTCTCCTATTTTCCATTACAGCCAAAACAAGTGCTTAGGTAACTGGAGCTTATCCTATTTAAATATATGCAATCAGGAAATTTGAGATTGCCTTGATGGACCATATAATATTTCCTTTAGAAGCTCCCTGATATGCCATCGTCTACAAGTTCATCCATACAGCAAATGGTCTCACTGGGTAACCTTTCCCCAGTTGCGTCAGCCACACCAAAGAAAGATGAGACCATTGAAAAATGTAAAAACAAGGACTTTTGAACTGACTTTGTCCAAGAGACAGGAAAAGACTGTATAAACACACATTTTAATACCCTGAAGCATTACAAAATCTTTGCTGTATGTTAAAATGGATGTTTTATATGTTTGGAATAAGGCGAAGTTTAATGAAAACGTTTTCTTATTTTATAAATTGCCAATGTTTTACTTGGCAAATTTGTAGATTTATTGAAAATTGCATTAGCAGATGCATTCAAACATATCTAGAAAGAGAGAGTGGGTTTTTTTGTTGAAAAATTATCTTCCTGGCTGCATGAAGAGCCATCAGACAAAAAAAAAAAAAAAAAAAG
>VYZQ01029000.1:0-29142 GCA_013400655.1 Mystacornis crossleyi
GGGGGTGTGTGTATGTGTTGTTCTGCAAAGGGGAAATTTGGAAAAGGCTTTAAAGCTCTTCCAGGCATCGGATGAAAAGAGTATGTCAATAAATATAAACCTAGTGAGAAGAAAAATTGTGCAAAAAATTGCTCTGAAGGTGGCAGTCACTTAGATATCCTTGGCTCTCTCAAGGGCTGCAAGCCTCTGCTCAGGGTTGTGATGGATTTGTGCAGGCACATGACAGCTGGAGGGAGCATTCAGAACCTTGCTTGGGCCTGAGAGATTTTACCCAGTTCCTTCAGGAAGTACCAGCTCGGTTCTGTCCAGTCCATGACAAGGCTGGGCTGTGGGGTAGGAGGGTGTTTCTGACTGGCCCTAATGTACTTTTGGGGAGCCCAGGGTGGCAGCAGCAATGCGAGGAACTCTGGAGGACCATGTCACCGTGTTGTTCTAAGGCTTACTAGCCTGATATTCACCTAGCAAGCCTAAAGCTACCTGGTTTGGTGAATTCCAGGGGACAATACCAGGACTAGCTACTTAATGGAAAGGATATGTTTATGGCATTTATCAGTTTCTTGCTCTTCTTTCTTTCTCCGAATCCCGTTGTTATTTTATATGCAAGTTTCACATCATTTTAATTTGTTACCTTTCTAATTTGAAGAGTCCTAGTTTACTTAATCTTCTCTGTAAGAGTGGTGTTCCATGTATTTAGCTATCCTTTGTGCCCTTCTTATTTGTGAATAGCAATGATCAGCTCAGAGTCCATAATTTCATCCATGAAGCTGGAATTTTTTCTCCTTGAGCATCACTTGACATTTAACTGCAATGAATAGTAGTGCAGGCAAGTGAGAGGGAGCAGAAAAAAGCAACAGGAGTGGAAAAGTGTGGGATGCTGCCTTCTGGGGGCAGTGTGCGCTTGTGTAATTACAGTAACTGTGATCAACTTCATTTCTCAAGTGCAAACACATGGTGGTTGTTTCAAGAATTCCTCTTATGCTGGAACTACCTCCCCACAGGATCTAGTCTGGCTCTTTACACCTCCTGTACTCATTCACGGTGGGGCTGTTATTTGAATAATTAAGTAAATCCTTCCCCTTCCTGCAACTTCCACTTCCCAGAGTTTTGTCTCTTTTTACTTTAACTACCTTTGGAGTAATTTTTTTCCTCAATACATAGGCATGCTGATTTTTCCCTTTTTACCTCCTCCTAGTAGAGGGCTATTCAAAGGGATCCTACAGAGATACCCTTTATGGAGGCCAGGCTTTCAGTAAAGATTGTCTCAGCAAGGTGCTAAAACAAATGGTCAGAGGTTCGCCTGCCTGTTGTGTGAAAGAAGCAAGTGCCATCTTCAGCATGGAAAACCCTAATTCACATTAAACTTCTGGGTGCTGAAAGGTAGACTTTGGTGTCTTTGATGTCTCCTCTTACAGTATATATGCAATCATTAATTTCTGAAAACACAAGGAATTAATAATTGACATAGGTTTGATTGTTGTAGTACAACGCTTAGAAATATTTTGCAGTAGGTGCTGTCTGAGATGAATACAAAAGAAAGGAGTACCTCATAGCTAGCCCAGCCTGATGTTAAACTTGCAGTAATTTTCAGGGAAAATTACTTAAGTGAATTATGATGGCATCATGGGGGATGCTTCTGCATTTGTTCTTGTGCTTTTCCCACTCCTTTTTATATGTAATATTATAAGGCTATTTTAAATAGGTTCTTATAAATTAAATTTGAATATATGTACTTGGCTATCTTGTATAAATCAGGAATTCTCCTCAAATATATTAGTGAATATTTGTAATTTCTTCTCTAAATAATTAAAAAATACTGAGAGAGAAAGATGATTTCCTAACTGCCAAAAATCTTTTTAACCTGGTAAACTGAATCTAAATAATGTATTCTAATTTCACCACTGAGTTAAATGACACAGAAAAGGGAGAGAGAAATTTCTTCTAAGTCCCTTCTCTAAATACTTTTTTGCCTTGATTAGGAGTTGTGCCTCTGTAATGATGTCCAGTCATGACTTATTAATGCAGCTCTCTTATTATCTCATTGTATTGTTGTACATCACTATGTAATTACTTGCTGACCTGTGCAAATAAGAAGCCCATCTCCAAAGAGCTCTGTTTGCCACCAAGGAGACACAAAACCTGTTCAGTAGAGGAAATTGTTCATGATAAGAAGGCAGGATTATGCGCTTCAAGGTCCTATGGTAAGGTTAGATTTTAACAAGGGAACACTGGCAAATGAGCACAAAGAGTTTTACAGGAGCAGAGGACAGCAAAAGCAGAAGTGGTGGTGTTGAACGTTGGACAGACAGACACACAACTGAAGCTGATTGAAAGGAATGTAGTTTTGCAATGTGGGTGGTTTATAGCGCCTTAAACTGGAAGTGTTTTCTTAGCTAATTGAACCGCAGGATTAAAACGACAGTTGTGGATGTGGTTTTAATCCTCGGGCAGTCTAGAGATCTTGACAGCTGGGGTCTTTATACCTTGGCGAGGTCTGTGCGTTGGTTACCCAGCCCGCCCGGGGGTGCAGGTCAGGTCCCTCGGCCGTCGCTGTTGGCTCGGCAGCGGCTCTGCAGGGCGAGCGCGGCCGCTGCCGCCAGGTGTCTCCCGACGGTGCTTTGCTCAGGGCCTCCGAGCATCTCCAGTCCCTGCCTAGCGATCGCAACGTTCCAGCGCAGCACGCAGCTCAGCCGGCGCTCTCCTCATCTTCTACGAACTTTTTTGACTGTTAAGGAAGAAATTTGAAGCTATTTGGTTTGGACTGTCTTTCATGGCGTTATGTACTGTGATCTCCTGATGACTTTCACTGTCTGTAGGTCTTGAGATCTTGCCATACTTATGCACGTTCTACAAATGCTAAAGTGCATTGGCAATGGATTGCAAATTTTCCCACAGTGGCCTCTTTTTGCTTGTGAGTCAGTAGTAGCAGGACTGTTCCAATAGTCACTGATACTTTTTCTCTTCCTCACCCTTCACTCAGATGTCCCACATCTGTTCCAGCTGTATGCAGCTTGCATCTTTTTCCCTGCTGCTTCTTAAATATTTACTGTTAGAAAATGTCCCTATACAATACATATGGAGTAAGTACTCAGCAGCGATTCTCCCTCTTGGTTGTGCTGGTGCACTTACATGAGGATGGGTCCCTACAAGTATCATTCCCAAAGGGCACGCCTGCTTCCAAGGTGGTGCTGAAAGCCGCAGATGAGTCCTGAATGTCACTTGTCCTGTGCTCCTGTTCCTAAAACAGTTTCAGATGTAAAAGTAGTCCCAGAAGCAACACACATGGACAGGGTGGCACACAAGCCCAGTATGTGCAGCATGTTATTGACTGAGCCCGAGCTGGCATTTGGAGAAGTTATGCTGGAAACTTGAATTGTGAATGTTGCTGTTGCTGGGTCTTGTCTTTGTACCAGCCTAAGGCCAGCGCAACCACGTGTTGTGTGTTTGAGCAAAGCTTTATGTTAATGTGTTGTGAAGATAGACTTGAGGCAACCCAAAATCACACATAATATATAGCCTTGTCACTTAATACAGCATTTGCTATTGTTTTGGCTATACACTTTATAACTAACGAAGTTCTGGCTTGAGAAAGGCAGTGCAAACACAGGAAGGTAGCTTCTACCCTAAGGCATTGAAATAATTTCTGTAAGGTTTGGCCTATTAGCAAGTGGACAGAGACAAATGAGTAAGAAATTTATTGCTCAAAGTGCATGGTGTCCATAAGAAGGCCTCATCTCTAAATCAGCTGGGTGGTAATTATAGCTCAAAACTGTGTCTATCACAATTTTTCACATACAGAAAAGAGCTGCTGATCTAGACAGTCACCTTTGTGATATCAGCCTTTGTAAATATTCTTTAGAAAATGATAGAGAAAACTTCAGTTACCAAGAAATGCATACCATTCCAAGAGAACAAGAGGATTAGACGCTTGAGACAAAGGATGAAGGTATAGATTTAAATAAATTGGCAATATTTAGGTTTAGAAAGCAGCTAAGTTGTTGACAGAAAAATATGAACATGATACGGAGCTCTTCTCAAAGCAAGAGAAATGGAATCCCGTGGGAGTTTCAAACATTTTGTGTGTGCCTGTAAAACTCCTGAGTTTCACTCTGAAATGGTATTTCTAGTGACATGCAACAGAAATAAGTTTTTAACTCCCCTGTTCTCTCTTGCCAAAGGGAAGTGTGGGCCAGAAATAGGATTTTCAAGTCCTCAACTGGCATCATTAATTTGTTAAATTAATTACCCCAGCTCCTGGGCCAATACCATCCCAGGCCTGGGCTTGAGGACCACCAGTGGAGCCAGGGACAGTCCAGATTGTGCTTTCACCTACTCCTGTGCATGTCTAGGAATAGGCACAGATGCCAAAACTGAGACAGATGTTAGTTCTGTGAATTTTAGTTATAGCCAGCAGGTGTGATTTCCACGGGGAGCTTGCTCTTCCCGTAAGAATGACAGCCGAATGTTACAGCTGCAAGGGATCACAGAGTGCACATCCTCTTCCAAACTCACTCAGAAGCAAAAGCTAAATGGAGTTTGGCTCTTAATTGTATTGACAGCATTTATTTTCTCACGTAAACATAAAATGCTTTGTCCCTCTCTCTCTGACACACGCACTAGCCTATCCTTATTTGCTGCAGGGAGCTCACTTTAAGTCAGTTCCTCCCTACTGTATGTGGATCCTCGGCTTTTACACATATTGTGTGTCTTGGAATATATATGTAAAAACACCTTTCATCTTTTCTTGCAGAGTTTATGGTATCTCCCTGCTTTTGTTTCCATTTGTGGGACTGTAGTACCTACATCCACCTGGCCTATGCACCAGCCAGTCGCATGTACACGCGCACACCTCAGCATGAGTCACCTTATCCACATCTTCATGACCAGAAACACGGTTCTGCTTCATGCGCTCACACGCACTTCTGTGATTTGCAAGTACTCAAGAAACAAACAGCCATGAGCTAGCATCTTATTCTGCTGCTGGGATGTATTTTTTTCACCGGTACTTCTCAAATGTAACATAAGGTCATTAAACATGGAAATAATACCCTCCTCTGCAGTACAGAAATTAGATACTTGAGGGTTTCTGAATGTGCAAATATTTGTGTTTCCGCACAGTCAGGTGTGTTTGCCTACTGCCCTTCAAAGGCGGGAACTCTGTGTCACTGCAGACTCACCGTGGTGGATTCTTAATGGGGATCCCAACCCAAACGGACAGATGCTCGGTATAATTTTTTTAACCTGTCAAGAACCATCTTTTTCTCTTTTGCAATTTTTTTTTTTTATTAAGAAGATACAAGGAACAAAGTACACTCAGAAGGAGGCATAGAAAGCAGTACCAGTCACAGCCACTCCACAGAAAAGAGATGCAGGAACATAGGAAATGTTTACTGAGTTTTTAATTGTGAATGGGACTCCATGCTGAGGCATAGTTTTGGGGAGAAATCTGATGAGAGCTGCACATTTAATTCAGAGTGGCACCACTGCATTACCTTCACCCAAAATCAAGATCAACAGGAAAGCATCTGTATCTGTTCATGTTGGAGAAGCAACCTGAATTCTGCCTTTCCATGACAGCTGCACTCCCCTGAGGTCATGAGAGAACCACTGTCCCACTCTGCCTCATTTCTCTCATTGTAAAAAATCATTTACTTCACTTATTCCCACAGGTTTTGTGGCTGTAATGGGGAGTGTAAATCATTATTTTACTATTACTCTGGCTGGGAAATCAGGCCTGTCTTTCTCACTGTGTGTTCTCTGTTCATTACGCACAGGCAGAACTGAAACCTGGAGAAACCAGAGTCCAGCTGCTGGGTGGAGGCTTTGCTGTGGTTCCCAAATACCCTCCTGCTGCTCTTGTTGGCTCAGGCTGTATTTGTAAACATTCACAGGCCCTCTCCTTTGGATTGTTCCTTGGAGCCAGATTTTCTTTTGATGTGAAACAGGATGTGTGTGTTAATTAATTTATTTTACTCGGGTTAGGAAATTACTGCCAATGTTCTTTGAAGAGTCCTGTGAGCCATCTCTCCCCTCATGTAAACATTCAGGCAATTTTGGTTAAAATGTTTATTTTTTTAAAATGATGCATAAATGTTAATCTGGCTGTTTTACAGTGGAGAGGTTTTACAGGCTCTTTTAAAAATGTCAAGGTCATCTTTAAACAGTTACTGTTTAAACTGAGGAGGTGAAACACTGAACCAAGAGGACTCAAAGATGAAAAAAAATGAAAACCAGTATTTTCTGCTAACAGGTGTTATTTGAGAGTTTTGTGCTGGTGAAAGTGATGGTGAAATACTCTGGAGACATTGCTTCTGCATCTACTCCTTTGTACTTGTACTGTGGACATTGCTAGTGAAAATATACCCTTCCTGCCTTAGTCCTAAATTTGAAAGGACTTCTGCCTGGTGATGACAGGAAAGCACAGGCTCTGTAAATGTTGACTTCCTGAGACTGCCAGAAGGGGCCAGTTCATGCCAATTTTGGCAGTGACGTTTGTGCTGTGGAAGTACACTACTTCATGGCTTATAACGGACCAGGAGCTTTGGTGATTAAATGTTGCTTTTAATGTCTCCCAGATTCAGAGTAATCTCTCAGGATAGAAAAGTTTGAGAATCCCAGTGCTGGATGATTCTCTCATGTTACATATAATTCAGCACTCCCATGTGGGCAAGGAGCACAGGTTGTTCCTTGTCAAAACCAAAAACTTTCAAACTGCAAGTTTAACAAAATTATTAATAAACCCCTGTATTTTTAAAATAACTTTCTATTTTTGTGTTAACATTAAATAAATCTGGCCATGGTTTGATGTTTAATTGGTAGGGTGCTATGGTTCGAGAGTTAAAACTGATCAGTCTATGACATGCTACCAGACATGCACAGTATTTTACCAAACAAGACCAGACAGATGCCTTGTTCTGAACAGACTGCAGTTTGAGATTGATCCATCAATATACTATATGACAGCAAATTCCCCAAGGGAATGATTTGGTCTCTCTGTAATTTCAAGAGTCTGCAGACACTTCAGGGTATCTTTGGTCTAGCACTCTTATTCTGGGACAATAATCCACAGCCATTTAAATCAAGATCTAACAGAAAACTCAATGGAAAAAGCTTAGTGTCTCCCCAAGGACTATGCTATAAATTCAACTGAGATGACAAGAGGATGGAATTGCAAAATGGATAGTGTGAGATACATTACTTTATCTTAATTTGAATTGAATTCAGATAGAGCTAGTAATAGCCAAATGTTGTGATGACTTTCGTTGTGAGAGTTCAACTGGAGGTTTTCCCAGTGATCTGTGCTCCATTTTAAAAAGCAAAGAAACAAAATTTGCTGCAGCTGGCACTAAATGGAAGTCTCTTCTTTCAGCAGTAGCAATAGATCACATTGACTGATCACCAGAAACCCAACTGCTCATTTCTCATTCCTTTTGGTTACGGGTGAACCCCAGCAATGAGGGACTTACTTGTTCATAGTCTTCTCAACACTCTGAAAGGCAGCATTCAGCTCATGTGGCCTGTCCATCCATCATCTTTTTTGCAGTATTAGCCTTTCCTTTGACAGGGGCCTTATTTTAAAAAGAGGGAGACTCCATTCCAGGATGTGGCATTAACTTTCAGTATTCATTCAGCAATCAATACCATTCAGCATGGTATATGTATAATTCGATACAATATTTTAATTTGGTGGAGATATTTGGGATATAGGGAGAAATCTGTGCTCATCCTTTACGTAACAGTCATTGAGTCATGCCATCTTGTTTAAACAAACAGTGTGAATCTTAAAATAGCCCCTGAACATTCCACTGCGAAGGCCATATTCAAACGAATGTTCAAGATGTTTCCCCACTATCGTATACCCACAGAGTAACCCTTCACTGACAGCAGAGCTGCCTGGAGTCACTGTTAAGCTAAACTGGGCACTGGTCATATGGATCTGTTCACTTCCTCTGGTGAAGCAGGAAAATCTGTTTCCCTGTCATCCGTCCACCAAGGGAGGCAACAGAAATGAAATGTTTTGAGGCTAACCGCATCTGAGGGTGATTTTAGCATACCGGTTACTGTTACTGGATAGTTATTAAAGGAACTCGTGGAACATGACCTTGTTGCCATGTAAGTGGTGGGAAACCCTGCTCTTCACCTGATTAACAATTGACATTGCCCAGTTTCAAGAAGACAGAAGTGAAAACTTGGGGGTTTTAAATGCATTATTATTAATATTCTTATAGATACAGAACTAGAGGAGGTTCTTATTGCTCACATTATTTGTCCGACTTTCATAATCCTTTCTGTTTTCTATAGGGTCTTATGAATAAATTTCAAAGGATAATTTAGATGTGATAAAAAAATAAATATGTCGTAAAATAGATCAGTTAAGAGAACAGCCAGTAGACACTGCAGCTCAGCATTCAAAAATTGTTTAGTGATGTCTCTCTAGCAAAGAAAGTTTTCAAGAGGAATCTTGAAAGGTGAGTCTTTTGGAGCTCACTCAGTTTCTAACCTAGAGCTCAGGCTAATGTTGGAGGGACTTGGATTTTCCTGAGATGAGGAACATAAAATCAGGCTGCTGTAGCCCCTTCTATATGGCTTCTATGTGGATGAAGTACTCAGCTCTTCAAGACTATCCACGTGTTATCTTCCACTAGGCTTTGCCTATATCACATGTAGTTGTGTAGGAATCCAGAACAGCCTGTGAAATCAGCCAATGAACCTGATATTAATCCCTCATTAAGGTAGGATAAGGCTCTAGAGAAAAGATTGTGTGGAGTGAGCTTATGCCAGTTAAATATGCTGAATGTTTCCTAGTTGGGGACCTAGCCTGTGCTTCTGAAATCCAAAGTTGCAAGCACTTCAAGCTGAGAGGAAAATACCTCGTGTCTAGGTGACTTGGAAGAATCCCAGTGCAAGGTGAGTGTCCCCATGGCTCACTAGAGGGGCTGGGGAAGCAGGCAGCTGCCAGCAGGTACACAGAGCCTGCCCAGAGGCACCCAGGCACCGAGACCCTGCCAGACCACAGCTGCCCCCTCCTTTGTCTGAGCTCCTGGGGCAGTGACCCACAGCACTAAAGAGCACAGATGTACAGAACAGGGCTGCCCACTTGGACACGCTACCTACTGCCCCGTCTCGTAACAGCAGAAAGCACTCAGAGACGTTAAAGTAGAACAAATTTGCAATGAGATCAGGTTATATGTTTTATGAGCCATATAATTAACATGCGACACTCAGAGCCATGGGATATTATTGACTTAAATAGCTTAGTAACTATCAAAAAGGATTAGTCGTTGACATGAAACAGAATAGCATGTGCACTGACACAAGCTAGGATCAAAATTACAGGGGCTACCAATCCTGGTGCTTCAGGGCATATTTTGATCATCAGCTTGGGGTCAGGAGGAAAGCCACTCTCTAGTCAAGAAGCAAGCAATATGCACATGGGTCATAGTTACACGGATTTCTTTACTGCTTTGATTCCTTTCCCTTTTTCTTCTCTGTCTTCCTTTCATACCCTTCTCTTCCCCCTCCCTTACATTTATCATCTGGAATAGGTCACTAGTGAAGACAAGACACTAAACTAGATGGATGGCTGAATAGTCCCTACTAATAGGGTAATTTAATATTTGCTTCTCTCCAGAACTCTATCGTTTATTTCAAATATAAATTTTATATTCATTCACTAAAAAGTTCCTCTCTTTCCAATCTTCTTTCTATGCATGCTACTTTTTATTTTTATCAGCCTCACTTACAAATCTTCAGAGGCAGCAGATGAATGTCAGTTTGGGAGAAGGAAAAGAACAACCAGGCACATTAAAGAAAATTGATTTTCTTGGTAGATAATCAACAATGGCGCAAGTAAAAAACAAAATTTGAGATTTTGTATAGCCAACGTGAATAATCACCTATGAAAATACAGGGGTTTTCTTCTGTGAACATGAATGTGAGTCTGTGAACAGTCATGATAAAATGATGCTTGATTTAGGTAACTCTTTGCATGTTTCTTTTTGGATTCAGAAGGAAAATAATAGTTAAGAATTTCAAAACTTTTCCTCACCTGCCAAAAAATCCCTCACTTTAAGATGATGGACTATTTCACACAATTTTAAATGTCTGGATGTTTTATTTTGCGTTTTCATTTGTTACTATACTGAAGAAGTGTCAGGAAGCCCCACACAATAGCAGGGCAGGTTAAATTTTATGCCCTGTAATATCCTTGTGAGAGGTAAAACCTACTTGGAGTTACTCACTTTAAAGAGTCAGGCTGGAGAGCAGAGGCATAGAGAGGAAAACTGGTCGAATCTTTGTGGGACCCCAAGTTAATAGCAGAAACACAGAAAATGTCTATTTAAAAAATATGCCTACTCATTTTCTTTACTGCATGTTCCTTTTCTTGCTTCTTGCTTTCAACCTCCCAGACTGATTTCTAACTCCACTCATGCTTTCCCTTCCCAAGTCCTTTACTTTTGCTAACATCCTCTCTTCATATCTGGTACTAGCCAGCACTGCTCCATTCAGCACAGTGTTACATGCTGCCCTTGGGCTTGTTCAGCCTTGCTGGAAAGATGCTATCATGCATCTTCTCCAGCATCCTTCCCATTTTCCACAGTGGTTTGAACTCCAGTTAGTTTCTGTGAACTAATTTTTTAGTCCTTCACTCTGCTTCCCTAAAGACCAATGCTTTTGCGTTACTGCCTTCCCACAGACATTCTTCAACATACCAAAGCTGACCTTGGGCTCCATGGACAGATGGGGCCTGATCCGAAGTCCATTAACATCAGAGGAAACGTCCATTTATGCCCATGGGCTTTGCATTAAATCCTTTGCATTTTACTTACTTTCTTTAGTGCCTCTTACTCAGCTCCAGTTATTAAAATCAGATTAATACCTCACAGATCCCTGACAGTTCAGAGTACTGTATAAGCCAAACTGTGCTACTTCAAAGATAGAGACCAAAACTGCTACTCTGCTAATGTGAAATCTGCAGCTGGCTAATATTAAAAGCAAAGCATTACTTCCAGATTTCAATCCTGCATAACTCAGGTCAGGATCTCACTGTTCATTAGCTGAATCTCCCATTAGTAGTGTACAGGCTCTCAAAACCATTTCTTACTGTTCAGATATTTTCTGGTCCCCGCAACATTATTCTGACCAGGCACCATCCAGATTCACCTCTGTTTGCAGTTTTGCTCTCAGTACAAGTAGACTGGAATGTCAGCCAGAACATCAATATTTCTTTCTGTTGACACAATACTCTCTTATCCATATTGCCACCCCTCCTCCTGCTTCATTTTGTCTACATTCCTTTTAAAAACTCCACTCTCATAATTTAGTCTCCCACTCAGTACTTGGTTTAATCAAGTCTGTCACTCAATTTATATCCCACTTCTCACTTAGCACAAGTTTCTCAGTTAGCAATCTGTTTCTGTAGCACTTGCTATGCAGAACACATGGTTAGCTTTTCTTTACATGCTTGTTCCTCTGTTCCCATTCTGATTTCCAGACCTCACTTTTCCTTGTAACACTTGAAGATGAGAAACGTCTTCTTCTGTCTCCCTCTTTTTACGTTCCTCGTGTATTTTTATGAGACCACAGCAATCAGAGCTTCTTAAATATCATGAGGTGCTTTGTGTAGAGCACAGAACACTCCTTGAGTCCAGTTAAAACAGTTTTCAATGGCAGAATAGCTCTCAGTTTAATACATAGCTTTAGGTAAACCTCTCCTGTTGCTGTATTTTTTTGTCATGGCTCAACCACTTTCCTCTGCATAAAAGTAAGATTCGCTCCCTCTGGCTGCTTATTCACTACAGCATGCTAAAATTTGGTCCTAATCCTCCACTCTCAGTTTTGTGTTGTGGAACAGAGCCCTGTTCCAGTTGCTCTTTACATTTTAACATTGGGGAATGGGTTGCATATTTCCTGATGACATCCCCTAGCGCAACCACAGCACAAATTTAACAGCTCACTCTTCCTGCACAAAGGACATCTAATGTAATTTTGGATGGTGGAAATGCCGTGCAGGTTGTGTATCAGCAACACTGCCCACCTCTGTATATCTAATCTCCCACTTGAATTTCATGTTAGCAAGCCAATTCCCCTGGTAAGGACCATGGGTTGTCAAACTGTTTTCTTCCTTGGCTGCAACTGTTCTGTTAAAGAAACTGGTAGACCACCAAGTGAGGCTGTTGGAGCGGTTTTATCGTCGCAGGAGACTGATCAACTGATACCTGTTGGATAGATCATTTGTTGGTTCTCTGAATTATACAGCTGTGTCAGCAGGTTTCCAGGTTTAAATGCTGGCATGGTGTAAGATGCAGAATGCTGTTGTTTCATAATCACCTTCTAGAGGTATTGCTTTGTTGTAATGCTACTGTTATGTTGTCCTACTTTTGCTATCTACTTTCTGCATAGGCTGAGGGAATTTTTGGCCACTGCATCACTTCGGTGTAGTCTTTGCAGCACTAGGCTGGCTGCATTTAACCCGGAGATGGGGAGCAGGGGGGATATGCAGGTGGCTGCTGTCACTGCTTTTCATATGATTGAATAACATGATGATTTCATAGTCCAGACACGGTGCAGAAATATATGGTACTTATACAGTACTCTTAATTTTCAGATCAGTTTAATGCTACTTCTGGCTTATGGTACACTCATCTGTCTCTCTGAATGTTCTTAACACAGCCTGCACTCCCAGTCACGCAGGAGAGGCCAGTGCAGCCCTTCCCTCTCTGGCTGGATCAGTGACTGCCCTATATAAATCTGCATATTAAGCAGATTTGGCAATTGTTCAGACAGAGACAGACTCAAGAAAAAGGAAAAAACAAACTTGCTTATGAAGGCACTGCAGCAGCACTCTCAGATGCTGTGCTAGTAGAGACAGCACAGAGACTGGTTTGTTTTCTTTTGTAGTTGGGATACCGATGATTTCTGTTTGTCTTCTGCGTCCAAGTCCCATCACCATAAACCACGCGCGTGTGCGAATGCCGGTTCTCACTCTCTAACAGTTTCAAGACATTTCGCGTATTACCGCTTTACCTCTGCACCAGATGGTTCATTTCCTCGGGGACTTCCACATGCGTCCCCAAGGTCGGGCAGCCTGACAGCGCTCGGGAACACAGGGCCCAACTTTGAGGTGGATCCGCAGAAGGACTTGAGGCCCCGCTTCCCCCGCTCGCAGGCGGCAGCGCAGCGGGCCGGGTTCCCTACGCTGGGCGCCGGGCTCTGACTACGGTCGGGATGGGCGGCGGCGGCCGGGAGCTGCCGCCTCTCCCTCCCCGCGCACGGAGCGGCCGGAGGGAGCCGGGCGGCTGCTGCTGGCGGGCCGCGGCACGCAGGGGCCGGGTGGCCCGGTGTTAGCCCCGCTGACGTGCGCCCGGGGGAGGGCGGCGGNCCCATGCCCCAGCGACGCTGAGCCTCCCGCAGCCCGAACATGGCCACCACGGCAACGTGCACCCGCTTCACCGACGAGTACCAGCTCTACGAGGAGCTTGGCAAGTACGGAGCCTGCTGTGCGCCGCGCCCCGCCGCCCGCCCCGGCCCCGGGACCCACCGGCGCTGCCGGGAGCACTGTGCCGGCGACCCGGCTCTCCCGGGAGCCGGAGGAGGATTAGCTGTCGCGCTGTAATCCTGGTCTCCAGCCCCCCGTCCACCCCAGCGGCACAGCCGCTGGAGGGAAAGGTGTTCCTTCCCTCCTGGGTCGCCCCGCCGCAGCGGGTGTCCCCGCAGCCTGTCTCGGGCTGCGCGCTCCTGTTGCACCCCGCGATTTCCTCTCTTCCCTCCTTTCCTTCCTCAGGACCTGGCTGCCCGGTTCTCCTCCCCGCACCGTCTCCCAGCCACACGTTGCCGTTCTCTGCAACTGTTTCTGCGCTGGGACGCGACACTGTTACAGCCACTCCGCGATGCTTCAGTCCCCACTTCCTTGTCCCTGTGAAAGGACCAGGTGCTGCTGCACCGCGCTTCTCCTCCCTCCCTGCTTCCCTCGCTTCTTCCCTCCCTCTCTCCGCACTTGTCTCCGCATTGGCAGACTTGCTGCTGCACCCTAGGACAGGGCTTTGCAGGGGAGCCCAGCTGAGGAGGAAAGCAGCATAAAAAGGGCCAGGGTAGGATTATGGGGACCGTGCTTTCGTGGGTGCTGCTGCTCGCTCCCTCCCTTCCTGCACCAACTGCGGGGCTTTGCTGCATCTCTTCTCTCCAGCCCGGTGTCCCTGTCCCTTCCCACACTGCTGCAGCTGTGTGTCACCAAGCCCGGGCCCCGGTGGTGGTGCTCACCTTGATGCTCATTGGTTTGTATGTAGAGGTTGAGGAAGGGGATAAAAAGGCAGGACTCCGCAGTGTTGGAGGGTTTCAAGCTATTTTAGTCTCCCTATAGGACTAACTGTATGTGGGGCCCTTGTGCAGCTTCTGTTCCTCTTTCTCATAGTTGAAATATGTACATTTGTCCCTAGACATGGGTTGCATTCCTGATCTGAAAGACTGCTAGTTTTCTCATACTTGTCCTTTCCTCTCTTCAGATTTTTCCTGTAAAGTTAGTTGTTGCTCTTTACCCACCATGGGGTTTTTATTGTTTTTAAAAAATAAGGGGCTGTTTTCAAGTGCTCATTGTGTAGTCCTGTAGATTTTCAGTCTCTATCTTTTCACCTTGGTCTCTGTTTCTTCACAGAAATCCTTCTTCCCTCTCTCTCAGACCTCTCCTCCAAGAGGAATTATCTTTGGAATA
This sequence comes from Mystacornis crossleyi, assembly GCA_013400655.1. Lineage (NCBI taxonomy): Eukaryota > Metazoa > Chordata > Aves > Passeriformes > Timaliidae > Mystacornis > Mystacornis crossleyi. Next base: position 14,705 of record VYZQ01029000.1, read on the forward strand.
GTTACAATAATATCAATAGTTTCAGCTTGAGAAAATGTACAAAACCTCACAGTTTTCTACTTACCTAATTAATAGGTACATGCTTATCCCCATTTTGCAGGTGAGTTGAGGGATATAAGAGAACTAGTAACTTTTGCAAAGTGTTGCAGTGATTTTGTGACTGAGCTTGCACTTGAACATGGGAGAAATGAGTCCTGGTTTTGTGCTGTGACTGCTGGGAATGCTCTCTTTGGGAGATGGGCTTACTGGCTAGTGTTCACAGCGCCTTTCTGGGCTGTTTGTCTCCTGTTTACCAATCCCTTCGTGTCCTGTTTCTATGCCTGTACAGTCTTTATCTCCCCACACAGTGTGCTCTTCCTACTGCGCTGTCTGAGGGGGCTTGAGGAATCATCAGAAGGCTTGAGTACCATATAAACTTAAGTTTTTTTCTGACCAGACAGCATGCATTGTTCATCAGATTCTCAGGTGCTGTGTCCCTCCTCTGTATGTCTTCTGCCCTGTCCTTAATCTGGTCCACTCTGGGGACAGGAATTGTTGCTATTATTTTCTCATTTTCAGTTTCATAGCACCTACTCTCTTTCTTTTTCTTCCAGGGGAGCCTTCTCTGTGGTCCGCAGATGTGTAAAGAAAAATTCTTCACAGGAATATGCTGCAAAAATCATCAACACCAAAAAACTGTCAGCCAGAGGTTAGTGTCTCTATCTATCTTTCTTCCGTATATTAATAGAAAAATACTTCACTGGAGTTGAGGCTGTAATAAATTTAAGGGCTCTGTAGTTTCTTGTTTCAGTCATTATTTAAGCATTTCAAAATAATTGAGTTGTGTGGCAAAGAGGAGACTGAAAGAAGGTAGTGTGGGATGATAGAAAAATTCCTGTGTCTGGAAATGGATACTCTGTAAAGTGATGTTGTCTTTTTTTCTTCTTGAGATCTTTCTTCTTCAAGCTGAGCTAGAGGTAGATTCATTTATGTGTGTCTGTGTACCAATCACTCATAATAAAGAGAAGTGTTGCAGACTTATTTTGCTGCATGTCTTTTTTACCTAGGAGATCTGTCTTACCAAAACAGATGTGATTATTTTTTTGAAAGAGAGATGCTATATGCCTTGCTCCTTTCATGCTGTAGTTAAAGGTGGTGTGTTTGGAAACTAAAAAGTCTGCCTTCAAAGGCAGAAATAGGTTGGATCGAGAAATCTTTCCAATTTGACTTCTCGGCATATTAGAACAAGGGGTTTGTGCTTTCATTACTCCTGGAGACTTACAAAACCTGAAACTAGACTGTAGTGTTATGAAAAGGGAAAAAATCTTAACTATTCTCCCAAGCTGTTAGTCTTCTGTTTTCCAGGGACGTACATATGCACAAAGGGTAGTAGACCATAGAGTATGAAGGGAATGTGTATCTTCTAGTGTGTAGGGAACCACTACAGGGATTAAAGTTGCCTTGTGGGTGGGGTGGGTGAGGTGGATGAGAGAAACTGAACTGCAATGAAAGATACTGAAAACAGGGAGTGCAACAAGTTGAGATACCAGAGGCAACTGTGTCTAGAAAAGGTGAACACAAAAAGTTGTAAGTCTTCAGAGGCCTTTCAGATTTGACAAAATTAATATATGAAGCCCCTGACCATCTTGCTAGTTGCATAGAGGACTTAGTAGGAGGGTTGACTGAGAAATAAAGAGAAAAGCATGGAGAGAAAGCAAATGATCTTGATAAATGATTTAGAAGTGAATATTGTTTTGCCTAATCCTTACAAAAAGGAAAAATAGAATATGTATTATCCTTTTTGCCAGAATATGAAATGTGATGATAAGAGCAGAAGACAGCTTGAAGAATAGTGAAAAATTTCCACTTACCCTAGTTTGTATGGTGTGTATGAAGAAGTAGTGTCAGTGGTAGTATGCTGTCAGGCAGTGATTTTTTTTGGGGGGGTTTTTTTTATTTGTTTGTTTCTTTTTGTTTGTTTTGTGGTTTGGGGGTTTTTTTGTTTGGTTGGTTTTGGATTTTTTGTGTGTGTTGTTTTGTTTTGTTTTTCTACTTCTGGAAGCAAGCATATGTGCTAAGGTGTTCAGTATTTAGCCTGAGTGAGGTGTTGGGGGCAAACCAGAGGAGCCCTAGATTGTTAATGAGGTGGCTGCAGATCTTTTGAGAATCAGTGTCCCCTCAATGGTCACGTGACAGTGCCTGCTGATGTAGGTGGGATATCCAATCTCTTGAGTTCAAAATTAGTTCAACTTTATATGGGAGAGGTTTGAAGAGTGGCTTTGCTTTGCTGACGGCCATTAATGCCGTGTTTGCTCCACAGACTTCCCTGTCCATCCTGTAGTGAGGACTGCAGCTGAGGAGAGCTATTTCTCAGATGTTAGTGGACACCAGGCTGCTTTGAGATGATAGGGGGCAATTTGAAAACTGTTCGCAAAGGATAAACTGTTATCTTACAAAGGATAGGGTATTGAAATTAACTCTGGGGATAAGAAAAACGGGAAAAACTGCAGGTTGAATATAGCTGAAACAAAATTCAAAAACATATCAGAAAAACTGATTGAATCAATTTTTAAGTGTTTGGTCATTCAGTGATTTATAGAGGGAGAAATATATAGATTCTAATTGTTTTTCATATTAAGGTGATGACAGTTTAACGACCCAACAAGTAGGAAAAGCAAGTATGGGTGAATATAGGCCATGTTTTGATCTGTACTTACTATTTAGATTTCATACTTTCCTGTAAATAAAATACATGGAGGCTGCTAGCCTGGTCCTCAGCTACTTAACTCAAGGCAGTTGGCAATGATGTCCTTACAAATGTATTGGTTAGGTAGGGTAAGTGTTAGGAGAACCAAGAAAGAAAATGTATGTTACTGCTAGTACAGAAGAGTCTCAGAAACAAGGGACTGATCAGGTTGTGTTGAAGTTTTAACTGAGGACTGAGGAACCTGTGAAAAGTGGATGGTGACTTCAACTGAATATGTAGGTTCCTCAGTTATTCCAGCTGTGTTTGCTGAGAGCTCAAGGGGTAAGTATGAAAAGTACTTATAGTAAAAGGCTGAGTGTTTTGATAGGAAGTTAGTGAATTCACCTTGGAATAGGTCTTTAAAGCGCTAAAGGAAAAATGTGTGCTATTTAGACACTGCAGCTGTAAAGCAGTGATTAGGGAGATTCAATTCAGCAACCTGAAAATGAAAGTCTCGGGAAAAGGCGTTTTAGGAAGCTGTCTCCCTGAGGAACAGAGTGATGGTGTTAATTCTGCAGCATCCTGGATATGTGTTGCCTGATGTGTCCTTTCCCCAAGCTGGCACTTCTCCTTGGGGTGTCCCTGTCTCTGCCCATCAGTACCTCTGCCGGGGGCTCTCCTGTGTACCCAGCTGCACGCTGTCCTCTGTGCGGGGTAACCCACCCTCTTGACCTGCCTCCCATGCTGCTGGTTTTCTTCTAGGCATGGTCACAGAGCCAGAATATTCCCTTATGTGTGGACAGCCAGCCCCTCTCCAACTTAAACATAGCTACATTTAACATCTTTTACTATCCCTAGCAGAATTTGAACCTGTATGGACACCTGATGCAGTAACTGCTACTTCAAGAGTCAGCATCTTGCTGGTGCTGCAAAGTATGTATAGCCCATTGCTGCTTCACAGAAGTTTTGCCTGCTGTACTGCTTTCCTTGATTCTGTTCAAGGCAATGGTAACAGAGCCTTGCTCTCCTCCTGCAGTACTTCTTGTTACCTTTGTTTTCCAAGACTTGTGATGAAGAAATACTAGATAGCTTACTGGGAAGTGTTGGAAAGCTTACTGTACATTGCTGAAAAGGAGGAAGAGGAATGCTTCAGGGTGAATTATATGCAATTAAAGAGTAAAGACTTGAAGAGGCATGGTGTTTTACAAGGCTTCTCTCTGAAAGCAAGGAGGATGGATGGGGTGCTAGTCCTAACAGCTTCAGTCTAGTAAACTTCACCCTTAATAAAATACCAAGTCAGCTGTTGAGAGGAGAGTCTCTTTTTTATATCGTCTATGATTTTTGGATGCCTGTTCTCTCTTAAATAAGTTTTGTTGGTAAGAGCTGGTCTAAATTAAAATTCATATTTTGGCTTTAATGAAGTATTTGCTATTATTCATGTTGTGCTGATGCTTAACACTGCCCAGTGAGGACCATGCCAAGAAGTTTAATGTTAAATAGGGTCCAAATGGTTGTGGAAAGGAAGAAGAAACAGACTTCACCTTAGTCAGCGTTCAGCTGACAGGTAAGAGCAGTGGTTGTTACACATGGGGGAAATACAATGCTTCAGTCATCTGAAATTCCTGTGGGATTGAATGCACAGACTTTTACCAGTGCTACGTGTAGAGGGAAGTAATAACTGTAATTTTTTGTGAGTTGTCTTGTGGTTTTCACCGGAATACTTTTTGAACATGAAAATTCATAGTAAGTAGTGCTACAGTAAAGTTCAAATAAAGTAAAGTTACTTGCAGTGATCAAAAGATCAAGAGAGAAGCAGTAGCTTTAATAGCAGTAGGGAAATATCCCCAGTTTGACTTGCCAGCATATACTTCAGGAGAGTCTGGCTTTGGAAAGAGCTTTTAGGCAGGGCTTTAGGATTTGATAATTTTTAGGATGTTTTTTATACCAAATAGTACTTAGTGATCCTGCCACCATCTGTAGTATTTCTGCCCTTTTTTTTAGGTGCAGGGGGAAAAATCTCTGTGTATTACATCTATTGTTAAATTTAATTTGCTGTTGAAAATCTGTATCTTTTAACTCTTGCAAGTGTCATCTCTTGATGGAAAAAATAAAAACAGCTGTCTTGTCAGTTAGTCCACCTCACTGTGTTCTCCTTACTGTGGCTTTGCTCATGACTGTGAAATAGAAGTGGCTTCTCTCCCCGATTTTCATCTTTCCAAATTTGTAAACCGGATAAAAATTTGCAGTCTACCCAGTTATTTTGCTGTTGTTCCTGTAGGAGATTATCTGGATTGTGGGAGGAGCAGGGAATTACTTCTGTGTATCAAACCCTGACAGGAAAAAAGCACTCTCTATACTTCCAACTCTGCTTTTTTTCCCCACACCACTGTTGTCCTGGCTTTTGGTTCTGTAGTCGTTGCCAATTTGGGCTTTACAATTTGTTTTGTTGAAGGTGTCAGAAGTAGTTTCCCTGGACACTAAAACGTTGAGCTTGAATGCTACAGAGGACGTTTAGCAGCATCAGTCCCTAACATCTTTCTTGATCTGTTCTGTACGTGTTAATGGCTGCTGCTTGCATTAGGATTCCCTGGGACTGCTCTTGAGGCTGCCAGGTTTCGAGTTCCTGTGGGGCACCGCACACGGCTAGAACTGGCTGCGTGCAAGGTGCCGCACTGCAGCGGGACCACCGGCTCTGCGAGAGCAGGCAAGCCCAACACTTGGTCACAGAGGGCTCAAGCGCAAAGTCAGACTCATGTAGAAACGTCCTGTGATAGGTGTCCTCTGTGTGTTCCTGTGTTTGCAGGTTGAGGACAAATGTCCTTTCTTGCAGGGGATGGCAAGTTAAACCGTGTCTGCTCAGTCATACTTGCTGAGCAGCCAAATCAGGTCCAGTCATTTGGTGTGGGAGAGAAGCTGCCCTTCCTGCAGCATGGGCTGAACGAAGAGCTTCCCTGCGCCCCAGCTCCACCCTGTGCTTCCCCTTTGCTGCCTGCAGAAGTCCGAGAGGTGCTGTGATTAGGGAGCATATATTGCAGATCAGCTGCAGTGGGTTGGAAATTTTTTGGAGGTCTTAGCGCACATGGAGGCAAGTAGGGAGCAGAGCAGAGAGTGCTGCGCACCCCCCAGAGCAATGCATGAGGCTGGGAACTGCCTGGTGGAGTGACTGTAAGAGCTTGGGTGCTGAGGGATGGGGGCTGTAGGAGAGGAATCAGTCGGTGGCGTGGGCTCGTGGGTAGCAAGTGGCTGAACTCTTCACTCTGCGCCACAGCACACGAGTGCGGCAGGGGCTGGTGGTGAGTGCTCAGCTGATGTCAGAAACAGCAGCCCTCTACCTCCCACCAGCAGCCTGCCTCCCCCTCTTCTTCCTACGTGCCTCTGCTTGCAGTCCCCTGCATAGGGGAAGAGGGGTTCAAAAATTGTATATAAATACCACTAGGGGAAATTTCATTGGAAGTGGTGTTTGGAGAAGAGGAAGGCTTGTGCAAAAGAGGAGACCCTGACCTTGGAGGAGAGATTGGAGCTGGGAACTTAGTGGGGAGCTGCTGAGGGTCGGCCTGGCTTTTTGCCTGCCCCAAAGTACAGGCAGGAAAATACCCTGGCATGAGAGCCAGCAGAGACTGTCAGGGAGGTGAGTGGTGGACGCCTTGCTTTACTGTGGCTTGCTATGGCCAGAAGCTGGCTTCCTCCCACTGTGGATGTTCATGATGGTTGGGGTTACCCCAGGTTGCCTCTCAGTTTACGCTGTATATTTTATAAAGGAGCTGGAACAGAGCAGACAGGATTTCAGCTTGTGTCTGTCTTCTCAGTGGTCACATTGAGTATTAAATTTCCGGCATTAACAATGGAGGGGGGGGAAGTGGGCACACAGATTGGGCAGGAGTTCCTACTGCCTCTGCACGAGGTTAGAGAAAGCTTGGTGAGAGAGTCGGGTTTCTTGTTTTTCCAATATGAACTGGATTTGTGTATGGCAGAAATGTGATTAGACTAACTCCTGCACGTGTCCCGAAGCCCTTGGCTCTAGAGCATTTACTCTGATCAGCCAGCCATGGCTGAAATATTTGTAGGTGTCCCTGCAGTGAAGGGCAGGATGTTGAGAAGCCTGTAGATATTTGGGGCAAGGAGAGCTACTTCGATTTCTTGTAAGAAGGATCCAGTGAAAAAACTATTTGCTTTTTTTGTTGGTTTTGGTGTGTAGCATGGAGATTTCACTGTCTTCAAATTTAATCCTTCTCTAGACAGTAGAAAAATCATCAGTAGCAGAGGAGGATTCATCTGTGGATCATAAAGAAATTTTTTAAGAGTGCCCTCCTCCCCAACAACGGGTTAGCACCACTGTTTCACTGTTTTAAGACAGGACTATGACAATATATTTGTTCCTTTCCACACCCTGCAAGTATTCTAGTTGTTCTGGCCCTCCAAATTGGGTGAAAACAGTTTTTAAAAGGGAAGCATGATAATGCAAACATTTCCCTCCACTGCTGTCTGTGAGCACAACCCTGACAATGAAGGCATTACCCCCCACTTTTAATTAGCTCTGACCTGTCAGCTGTTTTGGTATTTCAGGTGTTTCTTTTTGTTTCCTCTGGTCTTGAAATCTCCTGATTTTTACCAGCATAACAGACTTAGACCCCAAAACACATTCATTTGCCAGTGTTTGACTATAGAGTGAGCTATTGCTGTTGGCTTGGTTAGGTGAAGAGGGTAATATTGCCTGGCACCAGGGTCACCAGCGCAGGAAAGAAGCCTTGAATGCTGTAAAAAAGAAATGTGGAGTATCTCACATCATTGTGTTTTTGCCTGCCACAGAAGTGATGTCGGTGCTCAGAGTAGTCATCTTTGGCAAAACAGAGGTGCACTGGTTTCTGATGGGCAAATGAATCCTTAAAATTTTGAGGTGCTTAGTAGACGTTTATGGTTTTTTTTTAAGTGTATGGAGGAAATGTGACCCTGTAACTTAAACTACTGTAGTTGCTGCTGATCCTTAGGACAATAAGCTTAATGCTTCAAAAATTGGGGCCCTATGAATTAGGCTGACATCATGTTCCTTTTTATACCTTATTAAATTTACTGTCTATTTAAGTATTACTTTATACTTTGGTAACATCACCCCAAACATTCTGGTATTGCTGCCTGCATGATTTTTGGAGAACAGTTGCAGAATACCTCTGAAGAAATAGGCTGGCAGTATCTTAGAAGTAAGCTTTCTGAACACTGAGGGTAGCCAAAGATAAGTGGGGCATGAATTTAACTTTCTGGTGAAACTGAGTCTATAGTTGTTAGATTTTGATTCCTCCTAGCTTTTTTTCCACGTTTTTACTCTTCATCTGCCTTTCTTTCCATTTTAATTTTGAGTTTGTTTTGAATGTTCATTTGTTTCTCATGGGTCACTTACTTTAACCCGTAATTATATTAATCTATAATGCTTTGATTGAAAATAGCCCTTTATTAATGCTGCTTTATTCTCCTCCTTTCCTCGCAGAGAATATTGCACAGTTCCTGTTGCTCCCACAGTTTAGATAAGCAGACTGGGAAGTGTGGTTGTGAGTGCAAGTGGCTGATTGCTGATGTCTGAGACTAACTGAGAGACGTGAGGAGAGCTGGTTAATGTTGTATCTTGCCTTTTTATGATGGAGTCAGGAGAGGAGGAGATAACCGTGGCTTTACCCCTGGTGTCAGGATCTGTCTCACTCTGCTCCTGGCAGAGTCAGAGGGAGAATTCCCTGTCTCTGAGATGTGAGTTGAGTAAATGCGATGACCTTTCAGAGAATGTGCGTGTGCATATAACTTTCGTGTTATGTTCCTGGGAGCATGAGTTACATATCTCTCTGGTGACCCCTTGTCCTGCTGCTCCTGTCCAAAGGTCCCATCCTGACTTAGCCGTTGTCCAAGCATCCACAGCCACGAGCTCTTGTCTTACCTGTGGCTGGAGTGTGCTTATCTGTGACACTGGGACAAGTCCAGGTTAGTATGGTGCTTCAGAGAAGGTTGCTAGCTAATCTTTTTTGTAGAAGCCAAAAGTGATTTTGCTGTTAAACACAAGAGCCTTTTCTTCCTGAGACAGTAAAGGTAGCATCTCTCTTTGCAGTGCTATTGTTCATGTGATTCTGTCAGAGTCTCAAAAACTGAGCTGAGAATTGTCTCAGAGTAAAGAGTAGGCATTGTGCGAATGAAGACATAGTTAATTTTAAAGAAAAACAAACCCCATGTAAACTTATCTCTAAGGAAGGAACATGCTTGTGAAGATGAGCCTGGGAGTGGGCATAGCTCTTTGCAGGCCTACGAGCCAAAGGCTAAATGGCAGATGAAGCAGGGAGTGGCAGCCTGCCTGCTGTGGCAGAGCTGCTGCGTTATCTCTGGGGGCTGTTGCCATGATGACAGTGGCAAACAGGGACTGAAAAATTTACCAGATGTGTGTGAGCCAAAGGATTAAACTTTCTCATAGGAGAGAAGGGAGGGGAGGAGGGTGGGTGGTGATGTATGAACGAAGGACAGTATCCTAGTGAGAAATACCAGGCTCACTCTCCTGTAGCCACTGGGATGGCAGGGGGGAATGCAGACTGGCATTCCTCCTCTAGTCCAAACTCTAGGCAGCACTGCTCTGAGTGATTTCCTCTTTGAAGAGAGGGTGAATGCACCCTGCTTTCACTGTGTAAATCATAAGGATTTGCATTGCTTTGGCAGGTGAAATGTAAGATGTGGGAAAAGACGATCTCTCTTTTTTGGTCTTTTTTTTTTTTTTTTCTATTCCCTTTACCTACAAGTAACTCTAGTTCTTTACTTTGTGCTTAGAGATTTTCTGCACTAGAGTTCATGCAAATCAAGTTTCAGTGTTGCCTGCAGGTTGCAGACTATCAAACGTGATTCTAACCAGCCTGCACTACTGTCATCAATAGCACAAGACTGTTGTCATTGAAAATGTCTGATGCAAAGCCATGTCAGCACTACTAGAGCTAGTAGTGGTCTTGACCCTGCATACTGCTTCTGCTCCTTTCCCAGAGCTGGGGCAGTATCCCTGCATATCACAGCTGATAGCATGGTGGGCAGGCAGTGCAGGAGAGAGGCTAAGCTTGGCAGTTTTCCCTCCACTGGAGTCTGAGAAGTCCTGTTACTACCCTGTGCTGCAGCCTCCTTTGTGGATGCTGACCATGATAAGGACTGGTCCTAGGAGAATTAGTTATTTGCAGCTGGCTGGGGAGCAAGGAGCTGGTGAGGGGGTCTCTGCACTCAGTGCCCAAGATCTCAGTGCTCCATAGCAGAAGGTGGTATTGCTTGGTTGTTTGCAGTGCTGCAAATTATCACAGTACCTTCTTGCAGGCAGCTTCGGAAAACACCTACCTGGTTGTGCCTGGGAAGCCTCTGAACAGCAATATACTAGCATAAAATGTTTGTCTGAAGGCTTAGTAGGATGGAATTGTGTAATAAAAACTAGGTTCATTCTAGAAGCGCTTCTTCAACTTAAAACATTTATTTATGAAATGAGACAATAATATCAATGGAAATTAATGATATAGGTCTTTCCCACTAGCCCAAACCCCAGTGGACTTTTTAAGCTCCTGTGAGTAGAGGCCATAAGCGAGAACAGGGATTTTAAGCCTCCAAAGCCAAAGCCTTCACTTCTACTCCTGTTCTAGGCACCTGAGTTAGCTTGTGTAGGCTGCAGCTTGTCTTGTGGAGTAACTCAGTGTTTGGATGTGCTTTATCTTAAGCAGTTACTGGGTCATCTCCGATAAGTCAGTTGGTGTAGACTGTGGTAAGTGATAGCTGTAAAGACAGAGATGTCGTTTCTTGATGTTGAAGACAACTCTTTTTTGAAAGAGGTTTTCTCAGTCCCAGGGGAGCAGTGAGAAAAGGAGAAGTGGTCTGACATAGCCTGACGTGTGAGGTGAAAAAAGGAGACAAAAGAGCTAAATCCTTAAACTTCAGTGTACTTCCTCTGTTCCCTGTTCTTTTACAGGAGCCTCTCTTTCACAAGGGGTCTCCTTGTCTGTGCAGCAGAATATAGTCAGTGTGTGAAGTTTCCTGCAGCTCTGGAGAGGGGTGAGATATGTGTGTTTATCCAGCTCTGTTTGCTGCTAGATACCTGATGTCATACACCTGACTTGAAATGTGACTTCATAGGGAGCAGTCCAGTGCTTTCTCTGGGATGCACTTTCTAGATGCACATTTCAAATTACTTGGGTACTCTGGAAGCTTTTTCAGGGAAAACAGCTTGTTAAAACTCATCCTATATTGGTCTCCAGTGCCTGCCAGATAAACTTAGTGTTTCTACTGTATTAGAGCAGCTGCCGTTCTGAAAATGTCCATGTGTGTGTTGGGGGTTTTTTTGGTTGGTGGAGGTTTTTTTGTTTGTTTGCTTGTTTGTTGGTTTTTTTTGGGGGGGGAGTGTATTTTCTTTTTTTGTTGTTTGCTGTTGGTTTGGTTTTCCTAAATTTATTTATTTCCTCATATTCCTTTATGTCAAAGTATACAACATTTCATGGATAATGGGCAAAGAAATAGCCCATTGGCTGGAGGAAAAAGTAGGTGTAGAAGGAGGAACTTGTCTTTACTGGCCCCTGTAACCCACAGGGACTTGCTGGAACATTTTTCTTGGAGGCTGCTAGTGAGTATAGCCTGGTGATGCCAAGCAGGACTTTTCTGTTGTTTGCCAAAAGAATTGGTGTGCTGTTAAGTTTAATTTTGCTTGCCTCAGGGCCAGTCCATGTAAGCTGTGGGTATCAAATGTCCTCTGTTGAGATTGTGTCAGAGAGATTAGGAGAGTTGAGGTTGCACGGCTTTATTTTATAACTGGTGCCTGTGCAGAGACAAAGCTTGATTGTGACGATGTGTTTCTTCAGTGCAAGTTAAAGTAGTGATTCATAGCTCCTGTGTTCTTTAAATATTCCTGATTTTTTGGACTGTGCATTGAAAAGTGGCTTTCAGCTCTGCCCAGTTTTGTTTGACTCGTGTGTCATCTGGCCTAGAATCTGCCAGCTCTGCAGATTAGGATGTTGTGTTGTGTCTGCTGCTTGTTATGAAGTTGCCTGGATTAAAATTTTCAGTGCAGAGCAGTGATCCACAGCCTTCTCTGTCTGTCTGAATTGCTCTTGCACTTATTAAGGGTGATGTAGAGGAGTGAAGTGTTGGTCAGCTTGTCCTTTGTGTGGAAGCACTTCTACAGCAGTAGACTGGGAGTCAAGCTCTCATAACACATTTGTCTTCTCCAGACAGCCAAGTTCAGCATCAGAGATATAAAAAAAGAGGAAAAAGGCAGTTGGCTTTTTTGATAATCATTATCGAATACTGCTGGCAAGTTCAGGTGACTCTAGTTGCTGCTAGCAGTGTATATTGCTGCAGACTTGATTACAGTTTTAAGGAAGCACATTATGCCTTGTTAACTCTTTGTGGCTCTGTACATTTAGTTTCTTCAGTAGTCCTGAAGCTGAGCTTAAAAAGCTTTCCCCTTCCACCACCTCATGAATAGTCAAGAAGTTTTTTATCTCCCTGATGAATTATGAAGTGTTAATTGCTGAAGTTTTTTTCTCATTTGAAAACACAGCCAAAATTTCTTCCCCATCTTGGAAACAAAACTTGGGTCTCATGCTTGCAGTTACCTAATCTAAAGGGGTGGTGGGGGTTAGCTCAGGAACAAGGCAACATGCAGCTTGACTGAGCCAGAGGAACTTAAATTCTTTCTTCTGCATCTTTGAATTCCTGGATCCTGCATTGCAGTGACTTGACACTGCTGAGATCTGCCTCCCTGTCGCACTGTTACCTTGTCTGCTAACCAGCTGTAGTCTGATACTTGCTTAGCTGGTTCATCCAAAACCACCAACACCTGATGTGATCAGCTGATGGGGAGAAGAAGGGAACTCATGTCCAGAAATAAGCACACTTGGTGTGGTTTCTCTTTGTTAGGCTGTGTTCTTCAGGACCCTCTGTGGCTAGTGGGGTTAAGACAGAGCTGCTGGAGTTCTTGAACAGGAACAGTTGCTGTGTATGCAGCAGAGAAGGTGCTGATATGGCTGTGTTGCCTTTGGAGCAGCTCTGTGTCCTACTGTCTCACTTACTGCATGTCCACTTTAAGAGAGTTCATCTGCAATGCAGCTGTTAGCAGGGAAGTTCTGTAAATCAAGAGGGAATGAGTGCAAGTGAGCCCAGTGTCTGCAGTTCTGGCTGGGTCCTCCCCACAGCACAGGGAAACTTGTTCAGAAAGACTTTTTGCAGGAGGAGGAGAAAGGGATGGCAACACAGTGCTGATGGTAGGAGCCCCTCCCTTATGTGCCTGTGTATGCTGCTCAGGAACTGGAAAACATGGAAAAGCACAGTGGGCAGCAGTCCTGGAACTGGAAAATCCTGTCATACTTTTCCCCTCCTCACTCTACCACAGAGTCTAACCAGGTGTTTGCTTAGGGCCAGTCCTGTCAGGATGTCTTTATAGCACACTCCCTTCTTACACAGGATGTCCTGTTGGAATTTGGAGCTTGTTGTGAGCTTCTGCACATCACTCAGAAGCACACAGAGGCCCCATGGGTTGCAGGTTTATGACTGTGTTGTCTTTCGTTGCATGGGCTGTTAAGAGGGACCACGTGCTGGTGCAAGGGGATGATGCCTGTGACCCGTGGGGATGCTGTGATGCCGGGGAGAGAGCGCACAGGTGGAGTCAGTTGGCGTGCCCTGGCTGTTCAGGTGTTGCACCCGGCAGGCTGGGGACTGCTGCTGAGTGAATTGCTATGAGGAGGAGGAGAAGAGCCACATGTACAGTAGGCCTGCTACAAGTGGGGTAGATGAGCCGTCTGAGGGAACTCTGTGAGGATTGCAGCCCCTCCAGCACATCAGGGAGGCTGGCTGGGGAGCTTGTGGCTTTAAGCATGTGGCTGAGGAGTGGATGGCTTGTTGTTCTGCTCTTCCCCTGCCTCTCCTCTGCTTCTCCAGCAAGCAGAAGCTCCTTGAAAGACTGCCTGGCTGTCAGCCATGACCAGGGGCACTTGTACAATTGCTTCCTGGTTCCCCATCCACAAGTTTCTGAGGATATTCTGGTGAAGAAATTCCTCTGTAGCTCACAGGGACCCGTGGGAATACCTGGGGTCCCTTGGGCCATTGCTGGAGAGAGCCCCACAGGACCGCACAATGCTTTTCATTCTGGTGCTTAACAGGCAAGGCTTTCTCTTTCACTGTATTTAAAAGTATTCTGGGCAGACTTGGTCCCAAATTTCTACTTCAATTTCTTTATTTCCACTTGGGAAAGCATCTCCAATTGACAGTCATTGGTGATGCTGAAAAAATTGATGTATGATTCACCACCCACTTTTCCTCCTCTGTTTCCTCTCTGCCTCTCTTGTTTTCTGAGCATTCGTTGTCCCTCTTGTAATAACCAAATTGTGCTAACTGTGTGGAAGCAATGTTCCCTCCCCTTTTGCTGGGGGACTGTCTGACTTGTTGTAAGAAGTTATTTTTAGGGTTTGCTTCCTGGGATATTCTACCCGTGGCCAGTTATGGTGATGAAAATGTCACTGAGATGCAGAAAGGACTCCCAATTCATGGATAGCATGCCTGATCTTGCTCTTGTAAGCGTGCCCATGGAGGACATGAGTTCTTTACAACTACATTGCTGGTGCTCAGGGACACAGCCCCAGTGACTGTGCAGCATAACTCCCTGTGAAAAGCATACTGGGCTTCTGAATTAGCCCAGGGGAAAAGAAGAAAACAAGAAAAAAGAAATTAAAAATAAATAAAGCCTTTCTTTGGTTGCAGTGGAGTTTGTTTCTGCACCTTTTTTTTTTTTTTTTTTTTG